>CM032484.1:9316208-9511752 GCA_019059595.1 Marasmia exigua | reverse complement strand
GTAGCCATCTCGTAGCCGGTGTGCGTAATAAACGAACCGTAGCATTCTCAGCTACGAATACCGGAGCGACTTGTAGTTAGGAGTTTACCCGTCTTTGTGGATTCGTAGCATAGCATTTGTTACACGTTTACATTTACGAGGAGTCTGAATCGGGTGTATATGGTGTTATTATGTTGCTTATGGAGTTCATATCTGAAAATGTGTAACTAGAACTGAAAACTTTGGCTGCTTTGTAATGATTAATGTACCTTAAAACTATTTTTCCAAGCTTATTCGTTAGAACTCATTTATGGCCCACATGTTTTTACGTTCCACTTTTTCTCGAATTTTTTTATTTTGCGTTTCAATACTTTAAACGATGGGTTTTACAGGAGAAGGGAATGACACACTTTTGAAATTGCATGAGTCAAGATGACTTCTAAATTTCCGTCGATTAAACCCAGCTTATGGCAAATCGTAAAATAAAACCGTGCATTTCTTACTTATGTTTTTTTACCCTTACAGAACTTAATACTAATAAAAAAGGGAGCTGGTAAAGTTTGTGCAATTAAAGTGTGACATACACTTCTACTTCATAAAATACAAACTAATTTCATTACCTCACATTTGGCACACACCGTGGCAGCTGTAATGCTGCCATTTACATAGATTTAATGTTAGTTTTCACATTAGTGTTTTGAAGTGTAAGCTTGTGGCTGTGTATTAATAAATAATCTTTAATTTTGACGTCAAAATTTCATTTATCATCTTAGTTATTTCTAACTGGTAAAACAAACCAGTATAGAGTCATCATCATCATAATTCATCAGCCCCATTTAAGTCCCCACTGCTGGGGCACGGGCCTCCCTCAATCAATGAGGGGTAATTGCCATACTCACCACGCTGGCAGACGGGTGGCGGGGGCTTTTGATATAAATGCAGAGTTTTCCTTCCTCCTGGCGTTGATGATGGATCATGCCAAAAAACAACGCAGCTTTTACCTAGTCGCCTCTGACGACCCACCTCGGTAAGAGTGAGGGTGGCCCTATCTACTCTGCCGGGACCACACGGCGTGACCAGTAGAGTACTGAACAATCAATTACAGTTAGTTCACACTATGATAATGTCTTGTTATATAAACAGACTCAGGGGAATGAAAATGTTTCTATAGGTATATCTCAGAGTGTATTGCAAACATCATTACATTCTCTTTTACCCTAACCTAATAATTAAGGGGTTCTATATAGCCCACATTGCGCTATTAGAATATGTTATTTCAAGATTTCTAACCGCGTCTTCTTGACTACAGCAACTGTAGTATCACTGTTTTCAATATTCACATTTTCTCGTACTGTTCTCGACCACCACAACACTCACAGCTATCTGGCCGTGAAATGATTTTTTTTTTAGTTTTACGGTAATATTAAATTTTCGACTTACTGGGTTCCAGACATTTGAAAATTTAAACCCATCCTACTATTGAAAGGTTTGTACTTGATAATTCAGTCTTATAACTCGACCCGTTTGGAACAGGGTAGTTGAACGCTGCCTTTGGTCAAGGGTTACGGGTTCGATCCCCCAACAGTACAACATTGTGTGCTATGAACATGTTTGTTTATATTGGTCTGGGGTGTTTTCTATGTATTATAAGATTATTTACAAAAAAAAAAGAATTTGTGTAATATTTGTATCCCACTATTGATTCTGATTATCCGTAACACAGGTCCTTAGCTACCTATCTCAGAGTCAGTCAAGGTCTGTGATGTGTGAAATATTTATTATTTATTATAACTTATGTTAGTGACCATGAAAGTTTAAAACAATTGCAGTGTGATGTAGGTCATAAACAATAAGAGAGATTCAGGCGCAAGGACCGATGGTGTACGTGATTTCCAAGGCACCAGACCACCCACTACAAGGACTTCACTGGGAGTTTCTCAACTAAAAAACTCAGGTATAAATTTTTGGCGAACCTTTTATCGTACCTCTCTGAAACATGAACCGAAAAGTTTTTTTGAAAAAAACAATAATAGGCGCCACAAACTGGGCTTTCCTCGCCACGAGTGAAGCTATCAAAAATTTTCGAGTGTCGTTAGTAAAAGTTCCCGAAGGTTTATCCCTATTAAGCTAGCAACATAGGGTACGTTTGTTTATTCAAGCGATAGGGTTAACAATCTAAGGGGAGACCCATAGTAATGTAAAGTATCAGCCTATATACTGTCCCAATGCAGAGCAAAGGCCTTCATCATAGAAATAAAGTTATCGCTAATATGATGGGATTAGTTTAATCACCACGCTGCCTATGTGGATAGGTGAATCACAATCCGAGCTATACTGAGCAAGCCGAACCCGTAGTCGACCCAGGACACGAGATCACGGGTCGCCTGGTACTTAAACCACTAGACCAAACAGGGCGGACCATTCAGGGAGAGAAACATGGAACTTGTAAATAGAGGATTAATTCCAAGCCGTTTCTGCAATGGGTCGGTTTTATTCCGCCCATAGACACGCGCGACACCAGTGGAATTCACAAATGCGCTTTACCAATCTTTAAACCCCCCGTTTCCCCTGGATGGGCCTCTGGTACCTTCACTCACGCAGCGGAAACACAGCACAGTGCTGCTCACGCTGGTTTTCTCTCGCGTGGCTCTCCCACGGAAAATAAAGCTTGAAAATAAGTGGTGCAAAATAACTTAAATTAATAATTTATTTTATTTTAAATGTCTGATCAATTTTCTCATTTATTGTCTTACAATCAGTAAACATCTTTTGGTGGCACACCGATCATTAAAACGGGCCCTAAGTAAGTACAACCATCATCATCCATCATCATCATCAGCAACCTACACCGTCACAGCTGGACATAGGTCTCCCCAATGGCACGCACTGCTCCCGATTTCGTGCCACTCTCTCTAAGCCCTAACACCAGCCAGCCTTCGAAATGTCATCACCCAACTCGTCGCAGGGCGTCCTACGCTACGCTACCGGTTCGCTGGTCTCCACTCAAGGACCTTTACGGGTCCAACGGCTGTCAGTTCTGCGGCAAATCTGACAAGCCACTTGCCACTTCAGTGTGCTAATTCGGTGCGGCTATGTCGGTGACTCTGGTTCTCTGTTCGGATTACATCATTCTGATGCGGTCCTTAGAGATACTCCGAGCATAGCCCTTTCCATAGCTCTTTGAAGCGCCTTTTTGACCGGGGACTAGTCCCAGCGCGAGTGTCCACTCGTCTCGGCACCGTAAAGTGTCCCAGTCCTCGGCACCTGTAAGTCATGAACGGAAGGACGCACTGGTCGAAACTTTCGACTTAAAGACTTTGAGGGATGGTGTGACCGAGAAGACCAACATACACTTCTTTAATTATTTTAATTAATTTGACTCCTTGTTATACCAGACGTTAAACTAGGATTTTTTGGATCCGTTCTATAATTGGCGCCCTAACAAACAAACTGAATATGCGAATGACGTCACGTACGCTTGACTAACTTTTCGAATGCAAGCCCGAATGTTGTATTTGGGCATCCGTAAGCATCGCCAAAATATGTGCGTGCAGCTTATGCTGAAGTAGTAGTCGGATGGCTTAAAATGGACAAAATACGAACAGAAAAAATTGGCATTTTTAACGCTTTTTAAATAAAGAAAGAGAAAAAAGATGGACCCTTATTTTCCAGTTGTCAATTAAATGTGTGATTTTTTTTTAAAGTTTTGTTTTTTTTTTTCATATAAATGGGTTTTGCATTGACCTCGTTCACCTGAGGGAAAAGTGACAATAAGGGTCTAAAGGATGTGATCCCAGAAGAAGCCTATTCACTCTCGACTTACAGACACCCAAATTGTAAGATCTCTAAATACACTTAAGGAAACTACTAGTTTGAATTATATGTCAATGTCAATAAAGGTCACTAAGTTAATGATGGTGCCACTACGTCGCGGGCTAGGGCACCATTGGTTATGGAACTTGATTGTTGTTTCGGAATCTTCTCCCTAGTCTGTGCTGTTTGCTTGGACTTCTCGCTCACAACTGATTGCGCGCGTAAATTAGAAATGGTTAAGGGAGAGGAAAATAGAAATAAAATTATTCGTTTTGTCCTGGTCTAGTCGTTAATTATTTTCTAATTTTAGTTAGTTGCACTTATTATCATTTGTCCTATTTTTTTTTTATACATGTATTATTATATGTATATCAGCGGTTTTTCTTTTCAATCTTTTATCTTTCTTTATTCTTTACTGTTTTGCTTCATCATATTGTTTGGTATTTATTGTTTAAGCGTACCCCAGTGATGCGTGTCTGTCATGGGCATGCGTAATAATTATTTTCCCTCTATTTTTTATTTTTTCTTCGTTCGCTCAAGTCTCGAGACAGAATCGCAACACACAGGGCTTACCCGCTGGAAAACCAGCGTGGTGGCGTAGCAAAACGTTGCGACGACACGGCATTATGCTTGAGCTGGGCGCTCTTTCGGCAAACGATACTAGTGTTTTTATCCTGCGTCTATATTATATTATGTTATATTTAAATTGTAGTTATTCTTGGTAGGTGTATGTACGTGTGTCGAATAATATGTTATATTCATTTCAATTCATAATATCATTATAGTCATAAATTTAATTGAATGACTGCAAATAACCAAACTCTACAATTATTTATTCGTTATACCGAATACCAGGAATTACTACGAGCAAATGACTAAATACCGGGACCATTCAATGGCAATATATTATATGAAACAAAAACAAAATACCATATAAAAATATACGTGTCCGGTCACGAGTATTTTCACAAAAAAATAATACAATTTTTTGTTTGGAGTTCAATGATGGCTGAATCGTTCCAATTGTTTCATTGCATTTTGGTCTTGCGCCTTTCGAATTGCCATTTGAGTTAGTGAGGTGGTATTTGTTTTCAGAGCATCGACACGACTTGTGAATATTCACCTCATGATCATTCTGTTATTTAACCCATCTGACGAGATAGATATATATACTTTATTGCACAAAAAAATACACAACTTTAAAAAAAACTAGGCATTTACAGAAACCTTAATTCGTACAATTTCGGCGAGGAGAGGTCAGAGGCAAGAGATCAAGCTCAGTACTGAAACCAGTAGACCAACAGGGCGTGGCATCCATTAATTACCACTCTCCCGAATCCCGAATCCAATTGTTCTGAGAGTACCCTGGACTCCAAACGACAGCTTTGGATATAAAAGGGAAGTACAAGCTTAGCAGTGGGTCCCTTTTTTTTGCCCCAGAGTAGATAGAATAGACCACCATCACTCTTACCGAGGGGGTCGAAAAGGCGACTAAGGTAAAGCTGCGGGTATGAATCAATAGCAACCCAGAGAGGAAATTCTGCATTCATATCAAAACCCTCGCCAACCCGTCTGCCAAGCGTGGTGGTATGGGCCCTCCCCAACTACCCCTCATGGATTGAGGGAGGCCTCGTCGCCCCAGCGAGTGGGGACTTAAAAGGCTGACGATCGATGATGACACGCTATATGAAAGGCGGTAGTTAGATATCAGAATTAACGGTGGAATTATAAAAATTACATATATGTAATGATTTTCTTTGAAAATACCACTTATAATACATTTAAAAACACCTGGGGGTTTTCCTATGGTTTGGAATGGTTTGGTCTGTGGACAATACCAACAGAATATTGAGGCACATAAATATTGTACTGTGCGGGATCGGAACCGCAACCCTTTGCACCAGAGTAATTGAAACAAATCAGTAACAAAATCAGAGAGACAACAAACAGTATCAGATCATCGGATGACAAGCAATACTGACACCCATGGGTGCTTTCTATATCATTGGAGTAACAAGATTGAAGCTGGAAGTCGGCGGTCATGACTCCCGTGCCCGGTTGGTCCTGCGCTCGATCCCTCTCAGGCCGGGTGACACTGCTGTCCATCGAATTTCATCAGTCGATGCCCTCATGGGCAGGAGACTAAAGTGTGCACTTGTATTGCGCCACCACACTTGAGCACTATACATATCCTGCGTCGTGCGATCTTGAGATAGGCGCCATAACCAGTGATCTTTTTTATGTGATTAGGTGGAAGACGAGCAGAGGACACCTGATGGAAAGTGATTACCGCCGCCTAGGACACCCTCGATACCAGTGGATCACAAGTGCGCTGTCAACCCTACAAACTCATCCTTCAGCTGGATCGGTCATCGGTACTTACCTCACTCCACGCAGCGGAACACAGCACAGTGCTGTTTCACGCCGGTTTCCAGTGTAGGCCGATGGATTACTCCTTTAATGCCAGCCCATTTCATATATCGGTGGAAGATATATTTTTAACAAGATATCATTCTCGTATCATCACGTACCTCAGTTCTGTGAACGACCTTCAAGAGAAGAGCGTCTCTTTAAAAAGGGCGGCAACCCATTAGCTATCTCTTTGATTTCGCGGATGTTCATGGGCGGCGTTGATTACTTTCCATCAGGTGACTTGCTTGCTCGTTTGTCCGCCTAGCATTAAAAAAAATTTACAGAGGAAGACCAAACATTTTTTGCACGGATTTTTATACAGTTTGATGCTAGTCTATCAGAATTCTATCGACAACCTTCTATCGAACATCTCTAACTAAATTGGAGCGCAACGTTATCAAATCGTCACTCACTAAGGCCTCTGAGCTTGTATTGGAGCTGTCGTCTGTTTGAGAGGCTATTCATACAGCCATGAACCTAGTGATGGCCAAAAGAGATTGCTTCAGCTTTGTGACTGTTGAAGCATTAGAAACCAATCCGAGAACTCGTAATTACGATGTTCTAGTTCGCAGGGTGCACGGTCTTCTCGACTAAGCTACATTTGCGGAATATTCACGCTTTGACATGAATGGTCCGGTTCGATCAGAGTGATACCGCGGCCTTACAGAAAACCAGCGTAAAGCAGCGTTTCTGCTCCGTTTCGCTGCGTGGCTGAGCGTACCGGGGGCAATCTGAAGAAAATGGGGTTTTATAACTTGGCAGGGCCCTTGTGTCCTTGTGACCTGTGTTGCGTGTGTTCATGGGTGGCGGCAATCGTTTACCATCAGGTGATCTGCTTGTCTGCCACCATAAAACAAAATTGCTTTAGCTGTCGGTTACTAATCACAGCGGAAGAGCCGGCTCATTTCTGCCGAAGCATGGCTCATCCACGGTCATAACTCACGAATAATATCTTGTCTAATCTAGTCAAGGTCGTTAGTCTAGCTATAATCGATAGGCCCGTGATAATGAGCCTGCCTATTATAGCGTCACAAGGGGTGTGGGGTGGATTCCTAACACGCGTGTTCGTTAACAGTCAGTGTTATTTAGAGTATATATATTTGTAGTATCTCTGCGTAATAATTATTCGTTAATTCTGATAATTCTGATGGGCAGCGTTCGATAAGCTACGCAGTATATCATCATCAGCCCATTGAAGTCCCCACTGCTGGGGCACGGGCCTCCCTCAATCACATGAGGGGTAATTGCCGTACTCACCACGTTTGGCAGACGGGTTGGCGAGGGTTTTGATATAATTGCAGAGTTTTCCTTCTCTGGGTGCTGATGATCATGCCAGCAGCTTTACCTTAGTCGCCTTTTACGACAGCTCGGTAAGAGGGAGGGTGGCCTATTCTACTCTACCGGGACCACACGCAGTATATTACGCAATATATTACGCAGTATATTTTCCGCCCCTACCGCAGTGTCTCAAGACTAAAGTCTTTAATGGTTCTGTATGCCATCACTGGCAACAGTGATGGCATACAGAACCGAAACGCCTCCTTATTCGACTGATTGTAAGCGGCCACTTACAATGAGTCAATTAAGGAGGCTCAAAGTCAAGAGAAATAAGAGAAGGCTATGCGCGGAGTCATTGCGTGATCGTATCAGAAATGATGAGATCCGCACGAGGACTAAGCTGACAGATATAGCCCAAAGGATCGCACCCCACGAGTGCGAGTATAGACGCAAATAGTGTGCGAGCGAGAAGTGAATAGATGCGCCGCCATTTCTGATCCCATTCTTTATCCGCACAGGTTGTACTTAGAAATCCCGTAAATAACTATTCTTACGTGATGTTGTCCTATATTAGTTATTATAATTATTTTTATCACAAAAGTATTCCCACCATAAATCCAAAATACATTGTGAACGGTAATCGCAACTTAGTAGCAGAGGTGCAAGCCTTATAAGGGATTACCAACAATATGAAGTTGGAGCCGGCTTACAGTTCCAAAGTTGCTTGTTCATGTTGAGTATGAAGTAAGGGTAATTTAACTTGGGATTTTGAAGAATCAACTCTGTTCACTTGAGATAAACGGTCGTTGTTTCATTGCAACAAGTAAGTCGGTAGATATGAACGCGCCTTCCATATGGGCGGTCGTAGTTCGATTCCGAGCATGCACCTCTACATTTAACAAATTTATTTGCGTATTTCTACCTTTAGCTCGTCGGTGAGGGGAAACAACGTAAGGAAACCTTCAGAATTCTTATAGTTTCTGAAACATGTAGCCATGATTCAGTTGATCTGGTTCTCCTGTAGAGGGCTGCGAAAGTTAGACAGCAGTCGCTTCATTGTAATTAGCAGACTCGCCAAATCCAAGCGTACACTAGGTATTTAGTTTAAAGGCAAAATTTTAATTTTCACTACCGCAGAATTCATTAAAAGTATCAAAACACATGTTTTCAAAAGGAAATTTAGGGTTCGTGGTAAAAAGGGCAAAGTTGCTGGATGCCAAAGGAAGTTTTAGCAGACGTGGGTTCGAATGTCTGGAGGTGATTTGCCGAAATCAATCGTAAAATCCCCAGCTCAAGTATTTGACTGCGGTCCAATCAACTACGCAAAATGTGGCTTTGCGACATCAATTTGCGATAATTTGTCAATGTGTTGCGGAAAAGGTATAACCATGCTATATGGATGTAACGTATGATAATTGAGCCAGAAAAATATCCGTAAGTCCACATTTAAACGTGCTAAATGATCGTGATCCGAATATAAGTGGGTAGTTGATAGTCGAAATCAGTCAAAGTCACACTCACTCAATAAAACGCCGGTGTTTTATCTACCTACGGATTCTGCCGATAACACTCTAAACATAATCGCGGGTTTTAAGACTCCATTAGGTCCAAGCAACTTGTCATTAGACACTCGACATCATCATCATCATCATCAGCCTATCGCAGTCCACTGCTGGACGTAGGCCTCTCCATTGTTCAACACCGTGATCTTTCCATGGCTTCTCGCATCCAGCTCTTGCCAGCCATCCTGCGCAGATCGTCTCTCCACCTAGCCAGAGGGCGCCCTGCATTACATTTGCCAAGACGCGGTCTCCACTCTAGAACTCGTTTACCCCATCGGCTGTGGGTTCTGCGGCTAATATGGCCAGCCCACTGCCACTTAAGCTTGCTAATCTGGTGAGCAATGTCGATGACTTTGGTTCTCTGCCGGATCACCTCATTTCGGATTCGATCTCGGAGAGAGACGCCAAGCATTACTCGTTCCATAGCCCTCTGAGCGACCTTTGACTTGTGGACCAGCCGTACCGTAAGTGTCCACGTTTCGGCTCCGTATGTCATGACGGGTAGGACGCACTGATTGAAGACACTTTAGGTCTTTAGGCACTGTGGTATCGACGATACGAAAACACGACGTAGTTTTCCAAATGCTGCCCAACCTAACTGGATTATCCTATTCACCTCATCCTCAAAGTTGTTTCTACCCAATTGCAAAGTCTGCCCGAGGTATTATTGAACGTGGCCACTTTTGGCGTGAATCAATTTTTCGCGTACGCGTTGGACCCAACATTTTTGCATGGTTATTTAATAAATAGTATAAGTGTTTCCCGAGAGCTTGTAACCCCAAAAATGTTTAAAATAGATCCAGTATAGTAGCTAAAAATTAAAATCGATTGGCGTCGCTAGTGTTCCCTACCCGTCACCTTAAGTCTATTGCCACTATGGAAGAGCGGTGTTCCCTATCACAAGCAAATGAGCTTAAGGTAACGGGTAGGGCACACTAGCGACGCCAATCGATTATAATTTTTAGCTACTAAACCGGATCTATTTTAAACAATTTCGCGATTACAATCTCTCGGCAAAAATCTATACTATTTATTTAATACATATACACACATTATAGTTAACTGTCGGTCTGCTTTTATACTCGAATTTTGGATTACCGCCAAAAGTGGCCACGTTTGGCGTGAATCAATTTTTCGCGTACAAAAACGGACCCAAAATTAATGCATGGTTATTTAATAAATAGTGTAAGTGTTTGCCGATAGATTGTTACCCCGATATTGTTTAAAATAGAACCGGTTTAGTAGCTAAAATTAAATTGATTGGCGTCGCTAGTGTGCCCTACCCGTTACCTTAAAAGGGAGCACCAAACATAAAATATTGTAGGTACAACCTGTGCGGATAAAGAATGGGATCATAAATGGCACAGGTTGTAAAAGAATACCTAGTTTAAATAAAAAACTACAAAAATGTTTATTGCTTTAACTTTAAAGCAATACATATTTTTCTAGTTATTTGTATAAAACAATACCAGTATTAAAATGTATTGATATATTTATTGCATCTATAGGTAACAGTAGGTAGTTGGTCGGGTTGCCCCTCCCTCTCGGACCTCTGAGGCGATCAGACGTGTGTATAAGGACCCGTTTTTGTTGTCAAGATATTATTATAATAAATATTAAAGTTTTCAAAAATTAACATCAAAAATCAAGCAGTAATATTAGGAGAGCATAACTACGCGGGAATCAGCTGCTAAGCGTGAGTGACCTTATTACCTCATTCATCAATACTCACACACCGGCCGGGGATCTCGTTACAGTGGACGGAAAGGAGATTAGTACCGAATCGTCGCGACCGACAATCATAAGCTGACCTCCGTCGACCACCCGGCGTAAATTACTTCAGTGTAGTTCTTGCGCCCTGGTACTTTTGACTAGCTTCTCTAAGACTCAGAATCATGCCGCTACGTCATTCCCCCCCCGCTGCCTGCGCGTCACAAGTTGATGCGACTACGTCCGCCAAATCGACGGATAGGGTTGTACAGCGCGATGATGGGTGTCGGCGCGGCAACTTTTACAAGGCACCGCGGAAAACGAATTGCAGTACATGTCGGACACGTCGGACAGTTCGCATAACGTAATACAGCCACATAAAAGAAGGAGAACTAATACTTCAGAGGTAATGCTTACAAACTTTATGGCTGAGATGCGGGAAAGGCTCTCTGAACAAGACACGAAATTGGATAAACTGTGCACAGCTATTGAGGAAATAAAAACTCAAAATTTTGAAATTCGAACATCTATAGAATTTTTGACCAATAAATGCGATTCACTTACAGAAAATGTTGGTAAATTGCAGGAAGAAAATGTACAACAACTTAAGTATATTCAGACACTTGAAACTAAAATTGAGAGTTTTGAAAGAAGCGCTCGATCCACCTGCATTGAGATTAAGAATATACCTATCAATAAATCGGAATCAAAGCCAAATCTTATCGAAACTTTAAAGAAAATTGGACAAATCATAAAAGTAAACATACAGCCAAACGACGTCAAGGATATATTTCGCATCACCACCAGCAATCCTGAAAATAAAACTGTTATAGTTGATTTCGTCAGTGTCATCATGAAAGAAACTTTTCTACAATCATACAAAAATTATAACAAAGGTCACAGCAAACTCAACACAGAAAATCTTAGAATAAGTGGCCAATCTAAACCCATTTTCATTTGTGAAAACTTGACTGGAAAAATGAAGCGGTTGTATTACCTTGCACGGATTTTTGCTAATAGTAATGGCTTTAAGTATTGCTGGTCGTCAAATGGCAAAATCTTTATCCGAGAACGAGATGGCTCTGCACTTCACTTAATCAAGGAAGAACCTGATTTGAAGAAGCTAATAAAAGCTGACTGACTAGAAGTGGTACTTATACGCTATGTTATAGAAGTTTATCTTGTTAAAATAGTTTTTGATAATTCTCTTGGATTTTACAATAGTTTTTCTTCATTTTGTTACATAACTTATAAAAGTACAAAAAATACACACACAAGCACATTACTACACACTCACAAACACAATCAATACAATCCAACATCTAAATATCTCATCATTTTCCACACTCTTGTGTTAGTTTGCTTCAACGTCTCAACATCCCCACGCTCAGCATTGACATATAAAACCAGCGTTCATAGCTCTCAATCTGAGAGGAAAGTAAATTTTTCGTACGGTACTCATTTTAAACTCATTCAACCCAAATATGGATGATCATCATACACAAATAACATCGGAAATTGACAAAGTATCTGTTAGTACATCTTATGTTTGTTCCCCCGAAAATGTCACCAAGTATATTTCCAATACGGAACATTTTCCCAAAGTGTTCCATGTAAACATAAGAAGCATAGGCAATTGTGCTAATTTTGATAATCTTATTCTGCTATTAGACAGAATTAAACTGGACCTTGACGTCATAGTTCTATCTGAGTGCTGGCTGAGCAAATGTCCGCATCTCCCTACGTTGCCAGGATATCTATCCCACAACTCTAAACACTACAGCCAAAATGATGGCGTAGTTATTTATGTCAGGGAAAATATTATAGCTCAAGTAAATGAGCCAGTTGTAGTTGATGCGAACTGCTTGACTGTGGCTCTTACAAATGGTGTAGTTATTGTTGCCGTGTATCGTTCACCATCATTTAGAAATACTGACAACTTTATAAATACGCTTGATAGTTTATTGTTATCCTTGAAATCCTACAACACTATAATTATTATTGGCGACATAAACATAAATATAGCCTTAGATAGTGCTGATCAAAATTCAGGTTCATACCTAAATATGACAGCGTCTCACGCTATGTTACCAGCCCATGTAATTCCAACTCGAAATAAAAACTGCCTTGATCATGTCATACTAAAAAGTCCTAATAACTCAGTTACGTTGGTGTTGGATTCTACATTTACAGATCACTCTCCTGTTGTATTTTGTTGCGATTCAAATCATAGGAAATCTCAGTCGATAACTGTTCGTAGTGTGAGACGCGTTAATATAGAAGCTTGTGTATTGAAAGTTGAAAGCATGGATTTTTCAGATGTTTTGAACTGTACTAATGCAGAAATTGCAGCAAGTATGCTAATTAATAAAATATCGTGCATGCTGTCTGAAAATACACGAGAGCTAAATGTTCCTAGCAGAAAACGAATTTCAAAGCCATGGGTGACTCCAGGTTTACTTCGTTGCATTAGACATCGTGACAAACTTTATCGCAAGACCAAAAAGCATCCTAATAATGAAATATTAAATGTCTCATATAAGCGTTATAAAAATTTTTGTAATAATCTTCTTAAAAAGGTCAAAAGGCAGTATGAGCGCTCTGAATTTGAAAAACACAAAAAGAACCCTAGGCAACTTTGGAATCTCATAAAGAACATCTCTAACATGCAACAAAAAAATTCTTCGGCGGACAAATTGTTATCCTGTTCAAATGATCCACAAAGTTCAGTTAACCTGGTAAATAGTTATTTTGCACGTGTGGGTGAAAAATTAGCGTCAAAAATTATGACTAGTCCTCCATATTCATCACTTTTAAATGATTCGAAGGAATCGGATGTTTTTGAGATGGACTCCATGGTAATTACCAATACTGATGACGCAGAAATTGAAGACATAATATTGGGATTAAAACTAAACTCTGCTACAGGCTGGGATGGTATTCCAACCTCCCTAATTGTGAAGGCTAGACATGTCTTTGTTCCAGTTCTGAAGCACGTTTTTAACCTCTGTTTGTCTTCTGGGATTTTTCCAACAGTGTTTAAGCAAGCACTGGTTCACCCAATCTATAAGAGTGGAGACAGATGCAGTGTCAACAACTACAGACCTATTTCAGTTTTGCCCATTGTATCCAAAATCCTGGAAAAGTTAATAAATAAAAGATTAATAAATTATCTAAACTCTAAAAATCTGCTAGCTCCAAACCAATTTGGCTTCAAGGCTGGTAAATCTACTGAGGACGCTGTTTTGGAGCTGACAGGTTCGATAGTCAACAACTTAAATAAAAAACTAAATTCACTTTGCATATTCCTTGACCTTTCTAAGGCGTTCGACACTGTATCTGTCTCTATTCTTCTGGATAAGCTCTATCGGATCGGTGTTCGGGGCATAGTGCATAATATTTTCAAGAGCTATTTAAGCAATCGAACTCAATGCATCAAAATTGGGGAAAATACGAGTAGGAGTGAATGTCTTACGTATGGCGTGCCCCAGGGCAGCGTCCTCGGACCAACCTTGTTCCTTATCTATATAAACAACTTGTGTCAACTTTTACTTCCAAATTGTAAAATAATTACGTATGCTGATGACACAGCTATTATTGCTTATGGACGAAGTTGGGAAGAGGCGCGCCTCTATGCAGAATCAGCACTGAAAAAAGTGATGACGTGGATGTCCCAAAACCTACTTACTCTAAACCTGAGCAAGACCAATTTTGTGACTTTTGCTTCTAAGTTATCTGCACAACCAGATTCATCATTCGTGATAAAAGCTCATATATGTGATGCAGCTTTAAATTTAAATTCATGTGCTTGCATAGAAATAGTTCGTACGAATTCTGTCAAATACCTTGGCATAATCGTCGATAGTCTTTTGTCTTGGAATGAGCACATTGAATCCATTACTGCACGAACTAGAAAGCTAATATTTGTTTTTAGCAAATTGAGACAAGGTGCCGACTCACATATCCTAAGAACTGTGTACTTTGCACTAGCACAATCAATATTACAGTACTGTATTACAGTTTGGGGTGCCTCTGGCAAGACAAATATGTTGCAGCTGGAAAGGGCACAAAGGGCAGTATTGAAAGTAATGGCCTTCAAACCTATTAGATACCCCACAAAGTTGATATACAAGTATTGGGAAATTCTGTCAATCCGGAAACTATTTGTGCTAAATGTTACTTTGCGCAAGCATATATCGTTACCTTATGATCCGGATATTATTAAAAATAAGAGAAGAAAGGATAAGGTTTGTCAAACGTATATGTGTAGGATTGCGTTAGTCAAACATCATTTTAATTATATATCCCCTAGTCTCTATAATAAAATTAACAAACAACTGAATATTTATTCCCTCCCAATGTATAAATGCAAAACTATTTTAAGTGAATGGCTTTTAAGCCTTGATTATGATATGGTGGAAGCTCTTATAAAGTAAATTACAAACATAAATAAATAAATATATATATAAATAATTATGCATTACACACACATACATACACATACACACTACACACACGCACATACACACTATACACACATACATTACCCACTCATTTAGGTAAATTCGCACACACATACACACACATAACTCTGATTTGTTTTTGCTTGTTTTTCATTAATTATAAATACCTTAAATTATTGTTACCTACATTATTAACCTAATTAATAAGTATAATCACGATTGTAAATGTTTGAAACGCTTGTCAAATGTGAGGTGGGCGCTAATAACTGCGACACAGTCTCTGACTACTGCAGCTATTAACGTGTAAAAGTTTTTGGAAAATTGTTATGTTTCAAATAAAGATTTTTTATTTATTTTTAAAAAAAAAAAAATCCATTGGATGCGGGCGGCATAGGACCGATCTGTGTGGAGAACACTGGGGGAAGCCTATGTCCAGCAGTGGACGTCTATTGGCTGAAATGATGATGATGAGGTTTCAATATAGATTTATCTCATCACATTCACTTTGAATGGTACAATATCTACACGGTATTTGTCACGACTTGGTTCTCGTTTCCAATTAAGGATGGCGCAAACAGACACGAACTCAGGAAGAAAGGGTTAATTCGTTTTATCAACCATCATCATCAGCCCATTTAAGTCCCCACTGCTGGGGCACGGCCTCCCTCAATCACATGACGGGTAATTGCCATACTCACCACGCTTGGCAGACGGGTTGGCGAGGGTTTTGATATAAATGCAGAGTTTTCCTTCTCTGGGTGCTGATGATCATGCCAGCAGCTTTACCTTAGTGGCGTAGCTTTACCTTTTACGACACCTTGGTTGGCCATACTTGTTAGTAAATCCAACCTTACAGTCGTAAATAAATATTAATTAGATAATAATTATATTTTACCAAGCATAATGGATATGTCCGCAGTTCAAGGCAGCACTGTAATTACCTAATCGTGCTTTTTCCTCCAAGATACTTGTATAAACGTGGTTTTTGGCGCATGACCATCTAAAGAGTAAAAATCGCTTGCAGATTGCATTGTTATTGTTTGAAATGACGGCATTTTTGTGTAAGCTTTTTCGTTTTAAAGTGTTTTTCCTTTATGTGACAGGTGGCAGACGAGTTGAAGAACCACCTGATGGTAAGCGATTGCCGCCGCCCATTGACACCCACGACACCAGTGAAGTCACCAGGGAAGCCCCCGGATTGGGCTTCCGGTACCCTCACTCACACAGCGAAACAGCACAGTACTGCTTCACGCCGGTTTTCTGTGAGGCCGTGGTACTACTCCGGTCGAGACGGCCCATTCATGCCGAAGCGTGGCACTCCCATGGTTATGCGGCAGAGACTTCGACCGTACCCCTTCACCAGTCGGCAGATATGGCAATCCCATTGTCATTTCTAATTACTATATCAAAGATTTTTTAACACAATTTTACTTACAAAATGGTATCTGATGTGCCCGTAAGCTTTCATATCATATTTAAGGCTTCTTAGGATCTTAAAAAAATATCAAATACTTCAAAAGCCGTAAATATCGAATAGCCGTAAATTTAATGCGCGCTGATAAATCCCAATATTAAATTAAGTATTATGTTACACCTCCTGTTCCAGCGATTTTAATGACGATCACATTTTAAGGGCTACTTTAAGGTATTATTCGTACTTTAACTTTCACGGGATCCTACGTATTATAAAACTTTTGCTGTCCAAGTGGGCAAGCCGTATGAAAATATGATAAATAAATAATAAATATTTCGCAACATCACATATATGATCTGACTCCGAGATAGGTAGCTCAAGCACACCTGCACATGACGGGTAATTGCCATACTCACCACGCTTGGCAGACGGGTTGGCGAGGGTTTTGATATAAATGCAGAGTTTTCCTTCTCTGGGTGCTGATGATCATGCCAGCAGCTTTACCTTAGTGGCGTAGCTTTACCTTTTACGACACCTTGGTTGGCCATACTTGTTAGTAAATCCAACCTTACAGTCGTAAATAAATATTAATTAGATAATAATTATATTTTACCAAGCATAATGGATATGTCCGCAGTTCAAGGCAGCACTGTAATTACCTAATCGTGCTTTTTCCTCCAAGATACTTGTATAAACGTGGTTTTTGGCGCATGACCATCTAAAGAGTAAAATCGCTTGCAGATTGCATTGTTATTGTTTGAAATGACGGCATTTTTTGTGTAAGCTTTTTCGTTTTAAAGTGTTTTTCCTTTATGTGACAGGTGGCAGACGAGTTGAAGAACCACCTGATGGTAAGCGATTGCCGCCGCCCATTGACACCCACGACACCAGTGAAGTCACCAGGGAAGCCCCCGGATTGGGCTTCCGGTACCCTCACTCACACAGCGAAACAGCACAGTACTGCTTCACGCCGGTTTTCTGTGAGGCCGTGGTACTACTCCGGTCGAGACGGCCCATTCATGCCGAAGCGTGGCACTCCCATGGTTATGCGGCAGAGACTTCGACCGTACCCCTTCACCAGTCGGCAGATATGGCAATCCCATTGTCATTTCTAATTACTATATCAAAGATTTTTTAACACAATTTTACTTACAAAATGGTATCTGATGTGCCCGTAAGCTTTCATATCATATTTAAGGCTTCTTAGGATCTTAAAAAAATATCAAATACTTCAAAAGCCGTAAATATCGAATAGCCGTAAATTTAATGCGCGCTGATAAATCCCAATATTAAATTAAGTATTATGTTACACCTCCTGTTCCAGCGATTTTAATGACGATCACATTTTAAGGGCTACTTTAAGGTATTATTCGTACTTTAACTTTCACGGGATCCTACGTATTATAAAACTTTTGCTGTCCAAGTGGGCAAGCCGTATGAAAATATGATAAATAAATAATAAATATTTCGCAACATCACATATATGATCTGACTCCGAGATAGGTAGCTCAAGCACACCTGTGTTACGTATATCAGAATCAACAGTCATCGTTGGCCCATTTAAGTCCCCAATGCTGGGGCACGGGCCTCCCTCAATCACATGAGGGGTAATTGCCATACTCAAATCTATTGGCAGCACTAGTTATGTAGACACGTCACGTTAACAAGCATACGAATGCGAATTTCCGCTTAGCGAGTATTATATTTAACAAAATGTAAAGTGGAAATTCGTATGTACTAATATTTGGAAGCAATTTGTCTTCTTTTCATAACATCGATTAATTTGCACCTCATTTTCTTGTGTATTAATAGTAATTCTCTGATTGCTTTGTGGTGATAATTAAATTCCCACAATTACTTATTCAGTAGAACAACACAATAAAAATAACATAATATTTCTGAACTACACCGTGTGGTGTAATAAACCTTTTTTTTCGGCTCACGTAGGTACTGTAACGATGATGAACTCCTTCGTTGCTGGCTGTCGGTTTAATGTCATTCATTTAGAAGAAAGTTTATGCTTTTAAATATGGATTCTTGGCGGGAGTGTCAAAGAGGGCTTAGAGAGGTTACTACACAGAGCACTATTGTATGGTTACTTGTAGAGGGCTGTCGCCGCGGACGACGTAGTTTTTAACCAGAATTGAGCGCGCACAGTCAACGCACAGTGAAAATAGCAAAGTAATGAGGCAGTGAACCCCCACACGTTTCGCGTAACTATATATTGTATTCTTGAGTAAATAATACACTTAAAAATTTCATCTCGCGTTCAGGCGGGACTCGAACCCACACGTTCCACAATCAGATTTCTACCAATTAGACCACTGAAAGTTTTACCAAGCCGACGAAATTTTAAGTGTTTGATACGACATGAGCTGTCGATTTCGGCTTAGTGACGCGCTCAGTGGTCTAATTGGTACAAAATCCCGGATTGTGGAAGGTGTACATTCGAAACCCGCCTGAACACGAGGTGTAATTTTAAGTGATTGCTTTAAAAAATATCAACTATATATTGTATATTTTACAGGTTATGAAACGAGATAAAAACACGCAAAGAACTTGTGTTGTTTTCAATCCTTACAGAATTCATCAGAAAAGCTTGTGTACTTGGTCAGACATTGGCAGATTTTTTAAATAGCATTAACAAATAACGGTCAAAAGGAGCTATGTACAAAATTTTAGCGTGAAACCTTATGTTTCTTTTATGAGCCCTCAAAGGCATAGGCAAGTAAATTTTAAGTCTTAAATTTACTAAATATTTATATAGCAATCGATATCTTATTAAATTTATAGCAAATTTGGTTAAGAAAACATTTTCATAAACGCACTATGTCATATAGCTATCGAACAAAGCTATATCGCGATGCCCACAAACTAGTAAGGGCTGACGTCACGCCTCGCGACGCTGTTTGTATGGAACATTTTGGGCAAGTATATTTGAAGTGATTTTCAAATTTTCCTATCTCGAAGACTTGCCAAGCGAACAAATCCATTTTTTCACCGATGTTTTCACTTTCGAGGGGTTCTTTCACTACCAACAAGAGCAAAAAAAAAGGACACAAGCTTATTCTGAACTACACCCAGCGATAAGACCGCTTAAATTGTACATTGTATTTCTGTATATCTAGATTTTAAGTTTGTATGTTGTTCAATAAAGATTAACTATCTTTCTATGTACACCGTCTAGTGTAATAAACCTACGGCTCACGTAGGTACTCATATTTAATTTTACTGTTGCTTTGTGTTAAATTTGCGACGGCACTTTAAGCATGCGCGTTGTCAATTTTATGGTTTGATAGATAAAATAGTCGAACCATGTTTGCCGAAGAACAAAATCTTTATTTTCTCACTCCAGCCCAGTCGTCGATTCTATTAATATCACGTATCCCCGTTTCCAAATCCTGATCGGTTGAACACTTTGACCTGAACGCAGAGGACAAGTCACCGAAGCCGAAAATTGGGGCATCGTTGCGCCAGGGAATAAACCGGGGGTCTAAGGGTGCCTTTACACCAAAGGGAAGCTATGCAGTTGTGCTGAAAAGATGTAAAAGCTACGCTACGAAACTATGTGACCGTTTGAAGTAAGCGAGTTCTTTTACTTAAGCTACTTAGTCAGGAATCAGGTCAATGCACGAGATGTTGTAAAAAAAAGAAAAGTTTCAGCCTATATGTGAAGAGTCCCACTGCAGACCAAAGGCCTCCGTCATAGAAATCGATTTATCGCTATTTTGATGGCATTACGCTTGCCAAATGCGGATTGAACATACTTTTCGCTCGACCCGGCAATCAAACCCCGATATTATGCTGCCGGTGAGATTCTGTATAACAAAAAAAAATGTTTTTACTAATCAGCGGCGGCTCTAAAGGTTTTTTTATTGATTATAATAAAATTAAGACACTGAATGAAAAATGTATCAAGGCATTTAAAATAAAAAAAAAAGTTATTTTTAGAGCTTATTTTTCACATGTTATTCAGGTCACAACGATCTCTAACACAGATCTGTTACACAGGTGCATCAATAAAAATCTGTTGGCAGCGTCACTCATCTGTAAAAGGGCTATTGAGTAGATTGAAATCTCGTTATTATAAGTATAAGAAGACCTTATTCACTAACTCGTATTCCTTTCAGTAAAATCATTAAACAATTTGAAACGAAACTGTAAAGGGTATTTCTCACTCAGGAACAATCTCGTTACGTGTCTTCATCCCCAATTTTCGGTTTCGTTGAGTTGTCTATAGCGTTGCCGATCTATCGATAGTTTGCCTTTCGATATTTGATCTCGAAAATCAACTATAATAATGATAGTATCTAGACTATCGGTATTATTATATTAGATAGCGCTATCGATAGCACTATCGTAGTACACCCATCACTATCGACACTTTTGATAGTATTTTTTGACGACCTATTTAGCGCAGTGGTTTGTTGTGGTTTGTGCGCTAGTTGAGACGCAAGGGTCGCGGGTTCGATTCCCGCGCCATCACAAATATATGTGGGTGTTTGTGTTACCTTTTTATTATTATACATTAAATTCCACGGACACTGGTTCTGTGCCTTTTTTTTACTTATTCTTTTTTAAGGGTCACAAAATTTTAAAATAAAATTACAATAGCTTAGTTTTAGGCAATCATGCATGGTTATTGTTAGTAGGATGAATTCAGTTCAATTGTATGTGGATTTTTTTATGTCTTTGGGGGTAGGGGGTTAGTTTTTACGTAATTTATGTACCTCAAGGGGAGGGTTTTGGGATAAGTGGATATTTTATGTCACTCGTCCCTAACCGCGTCATCACCCATTGTGTTACCTTCGTTGTTCCTGGTTTCCATAGTACAAGGGAAAACCTTAGTTTGGGACTAAGACAATGTATGTGATGTTATCTCAATTTATTATTATTATTACAGATTCTATAGATAGCTTAGTTTTGCATATCAATATATTGCAATACTACAAATTCATAAAGCAATTTATGATTATTATGATAGCACTATCGCTACTATTGAAATTACTACTATAGTATTGATATGAATGCGCTATCGATAACAATATCGTAGTTGATTCTCAATGCCATCAATACTTTTGACACTATTGCTTTTATTCAACTATTGATTTATTATCGATAGTGGACTATCGCATGGCAACACTAGTCGTCCACGAGATCAAAGTGCCCGACTGTCCCATCCGTAGATTCGGAAACGGGCACGTGATAATGGGTTCCAAGGGTTGAGGTAAAAAAAAACATTATTTAAGAAAAAAGGACTTTTTTTTATGTGTATCCATAAAAAGACCAAACCCAGCTGAAGATTACAAATTGAGTGAATCAAGCAATATTTCTGCGTAGTGTTTTTTATGTTAAAATGGATCGAGTGATGGTAAGCGATTGCCACCGCCCATAGACCCGTGACACCAGTAGAGTCACAAGTGCGCAGCCAACCTTTAATCCCCCTTTTTCTCCGGATCGGGCCTCCGGAATCCACACTCACGCAGCGAAACATAGCACAGTGCCGCTTCATCACGCCAGTTTTCTTTCGTGGCCGTGGTATCATTCCCGTCTAGCCGGCCCATTCATGCCGAAGCGTGGCTCTCCCACGGTCAAACGGTAGAAGAAAGTTTACAAATTTTTTTACCGTCACTATTTTATAAATCTTTGCTATTTATAAAGATGCAAATTTTTCAGCCAGCGGCAACGCTTATAGGTAATTCGAAAACACGAATCGCTTGCGCGATGTAATCGACACCTGGCGCCACCTATTGGTATAAAGTGGAACGCAGTGAGGGAGGGCCACTAGTATGATATAATTTCAGTCCTTGATAGTGTATTTTATGTAACTTTACCTAACCCCCATAGTTTCAGTTATGAAATCACCGCTGAAAACATACAAAGGCACTGTGGCACTCTACACTAACGGTATCTGTGTTTGCTCGCGTTACGGACGGCATAGAACGGGGTTTGTATTTTGTTAACCGCCGTCAAAAAAAAACGACGGGGTGTGATAAGTCTGAAGTGTCTGTGTGCGTCTGCCTATAGCATCGTAACTCCTGAACGAATGAAGCGAAATTGATTTAGTTTATTTTTTTGTTTGAAAGGTGTGATAATCAAACATAGGTAAGAGTGTTCTTATCTTTAATCCAAAATGGTCGCTGCCACAAACATAATGGCCGCTGCCGCGAAATGGACGGATTAAAATATTTTATTATGTGTCAATGGTTGTGATTTGAGTAGTAGAACACAAAACAAAGCAATGATCATATGATTTAATAAGGTGCCTATTTAGATAGGCACCTGATTTGTACTCAATTAAATTAGGGAGTGCCTTTAAAGCACAAAAGCAAGTAAAAAAAAGTCATTTAAAAAATTTGTAACTAAAATCTGTTAATACCTTCCTTAAAGTATTTATAGAAGTACTTTTTTAAAAGTTTTTCATAATTCCTACAGTCAATATTAATCTATTGGATATTTTATTGCGCTAGTTTCTTCGGCATAGAGCCAAGTTTCGTTTAATTTTTCAACTTCCTATATGTTATGTACCTATCCAGGGTTAGGTGTGGCGGGAGCGACGTCAGTTAAACCAGCTAGTGAGTTACACACTCTTTTATTCACATGTTTATTTATGTAACTTTAACCTAAGCCCCTGCTAGATCTGTATAAATGGGCAGATCGTAATTAACGTCTGTCAATAACATCCGCAAGAGCCGGTCCGAGATCAAAAGTCTTCGTCAAACGCCGGAGATAGGACGAGATTGGTGCGGTGCTTTTTGCACTGAGGTTCTTATAGCGACTAAACGCGAACTCACGGGCCGGTCATAAAATGATGATACCTACCATGTTTATTTTATTTTTATTTTTTTTATGCTAGAGGCGGAAAAACGAGCAGGCGAGTGAAGTACCTCGAGCGAGTAGTCGAGCACCAGAGTCACCGACATAGCCCACCGAATTAGCAAACTGAAGTGGCAGTGGGCTGGTCATATTAGCCGCAGAACTGACACCCGTTGGAGGCGTAAAGTCCTTGAGTGGAGACCGCGACTCAGTAAGCGTAGTGTAGGACGCCCTGCGACAAGATGGGATGATGACATTCGAAGGCTGGCTGGTATGGGCTGGATGAGAGTGGCCGAAAATCGGGAGCAGTGGCGTGCATTAGGGGAGACCTATGTCCAGCAGTGGACAAGTGGGGGTTGCTAATGATGAGTCGAGTACCTGATGGAAAGTAATCAACGCCGCCCATGAACATCCGCGAAATCAGAGACATCGCTAATGTGTTGCTGGCCTTTTTAAAAAAGAGGACGCTCTTGAAGATCCCTAAATTGTAGCCGTCCGGAAATACTCCTGCAGCCAAAACGTTCTACAGAACTAAGATACGTGGTAGACAGTATTGGACCGCCATCAATCGAGATGATGAGGATGGAATGACATGCCTGGAACGATGGTAGATCGGTAGATAAGGACATGCCTTCATACGGGGATCGTGGTAACCCTCCATGATGACCGTGAGAGAGCCACGCTTCGGCGTGAATGGGTCGGCTTGATCAGTCAAGTCAGTCAATGGTATTTATACATAAAGTGTTAGAAATATTATTTCACACTTTTTAGCTCGTGGTTTTTGTAGGCGTTTTTTTTGGCAGAAAATATTTTTTTTCATATTTTGGTCAGCCCTTAGTAGTGTAGTAATTATCTTATCTACTTGTCTTGGGTGGACCAGTTATTTATTCCTTCATTCATTCATTTATTCATTCATCCAGTCAACCATTCATCCATTCATTCATCCATTCATCACTCATCCATTCATCCTTCCGTTCATTCGCGCCGTCCGTTCAAAGAAATAATGATATTTCTTTCATTAATTAATTCATTCATTCAGTCACTCACACACAACCTCACGCGCTCACTCACTCACTCACTAACTCACTCACTCACTCCCTATCTCACTCACTCTTTCTTTAATTAATTAATGCATTCATTAATTCACTCATTCATTTATTTATTTATTCACACAAGACAAATAACAACCATTACAGAAGTATGATATTATAAAAATAAACAGTAATTATTAGTTGCGATCAGCTGAAAGACACCATTATCTTTGGGCCAGACTTTTTTTCATTCTTTTTCGTGCGACTATGTGTAAGCTTCTCAGTGATAGAAGTGTCCATGTTGGTTACCAAACATGAGAGCAAAATATTTTCCCCTGCTTGTTGTGGGTACCAACATACCAAACAGTATATTTACGTCATGTTTTCTATTCACACATTGCGATAAAAAGCTTTAATGTTATTGATGGACAACCTAAAGAGCTTGGCGAGCTTTGAAAAATATTGTCGTTGTCAAATGAATGGGCCTTATGGAAAAATATGGGAATAGCTGTGTTTGCATGTGTGTATTTTCAATACAATACCCGATGACATAAAAAAACCTTCAGTATCAATCTGTTTGGGCATGATATTTACCTAGACGTGGGATAGGCATATGGAGTCCAGGTCTTTTAGAGTCACGATGGGACGCTGACATTACTAAAATTGTGGGTGTCACAGCCATCTGGTTAAATTAACCATCCAATTGGTTGGCTAGGGCGTTCGTTAAACGCCAGCATCCAATAGAGTACCTAGGCCGATAGCTGATAGAACTAAAAACACTCAACGTTTAACAGCTAGACGCATTGAAAAATAGCCAATTCGAAATGACTGATCAAAACTCAGCCAAGTCAATTCATATTAATTTCCGATTTTCTCCACTGCAGCGCTAGTAATTATCAAAACAAAAATGGCGTCTGCAGCCAAAATAGCTGTGAATGTGTGCCAAAAATGAAATAATCGAACCATAACAGTTCGAGTTTCGATCGAAAGGCTTGCGACGGGCAGGCGGCATTAGCTTCATTGTAATTACCAGACTCTCCAAATCCTAAATCATGGTCTAAGCGTACCCCGGGCACCCAACCGGGAATGCCCGTGAATAGGATTTTCACGGGCAAGCATGGCCCACCTTGCACCTCATCTTCACTTAACATTGGACGAGATTGAGGTCAAATTATAAAAAATAAAATAAAATAAAAACATACAAATTTGCATGCTATTATTATGAAGCAATACAATAACACATTGTACGGAACAGAGATTAAAAAGGTTAGTCACCTTAAGGTTAATTAAAGAATCAGTTATACCAACATATCGTTTTAAAAAGATCTGCCAACCTTCTTTAAATTTTCTTTACATCAAAAGGAATCAATGTTGCTTTAAGCAAATCTGAACTGTGTGATCTAACAGTTAAGCATAATTTTTCTGTGCCACAGGTATTACTCTTACAAATTAACGAAAGGCAATAAGTGCTCATAGCATATCAAACGAATTAATTTGAAAACTGACCAACCTTCTCGTTTTTTTACTTTACAGTCAAAGAACGAAAAGTTCGATAAAAGTATTAATTATCATAAGACTGTTTATACCATGTTTTAATCAAATAAATATACCTATCTAATCTATCAAAAGGTCAACCTTGTCGGAAACGGGACAAATTCTCGGTCTTTCAGGCCCTGGGTCAATTTTTCCATTAGACACTATGGCAAATGCCCTGTGATTAATCTTTACTGGAAAAAGTTGCGAGTATTTTTTGTGATAGTAGAGCCATCACCTGATGGTAAGCGATTGCCGCC
Source organism: Marasmia exigua (assembly GCA_019059595.1). Taxonomy (NCBI): domain Eukaryota; kingdom Metazoa; phylum Arthropoda; class Insecta; order Lepidoptera; family Crambidae; genus Marasmia; species Marasmia exigua. Next base: position 9,485,481 of record CM032484.1, on the reverse strand, counting down.
GCCCATGGACACCCGCAACACCAATACCCATTCATGCCGAAACATGACTCTCCCACGATCATATTAATAAGCAGCTGTTTCATACAAGAGACGATTTTATTTCACGATCAGTGTTGTTCCCATAGTGAAAGATATTCAGTTTATGGGCTGAGAGGTTCTGTGCTATATATACACCGTTATTTTTATATCGTTTCAATCCCGAAAACCTCATTACAGGTGTCCCAGATATATAGTCCCTTAGTTATTTCCTCCTTCCTACAATATGGATTATTTCAAGCGAAGCGTGAAGAAGCATCTCGCGGGCCAGTTTGGCAGTTCCAATGGAGGTGATGCGTTGACATCTTATCTCTCTCTTGTTTACCATCAGGTTTAGTAGAGCCAATATACTGAGTGACTATAAAAAATCTTATATTGCTGATCTCGGCTGGGCAGCGTTCTGAAAGCTACGCAGCATATATTCGGCCCATCTACCGCAGTGTCTCAAGACGAAAGTCTTCAATGCGTGTGTGTTGCCAGTGATGACATACGGAACCGAAATGTGGCCGCTTATGTGCCGATTAAAGAGGCTAAAAGTCACCCAGAGAGCAATGGAGATGGCTATGCTCGGAGTCTCCCAGCGTGATCGTAATAGAAATTATGAGATTAGCAGGAGAACTAAGGTCATAGACATAGCCCAAAGGATTGCATACCTCAAGTCGCAATGGCCAGGGCACATAGCGAGAAGAACAAACGGCCGTTGGGGTGGAAAGGTCCTCTAATGGGGGCCACGTACAGGAAGTCGCAGCCGTGGCAGGCCCCCCATAAGGTGGACCGACGATCTGGTGAAGATCGCGGGAATCCATTGGATGCGGGCGGCACAGGACCGATGTGTAAACGGGTTCTATTCAAGATACCTATTAAGAGGTTTTCAGAATTTAAACGATAAAAAATCATAAAAGGTATATCATGTCATGAACATTAGGATACTATACACTGAACGAACACAAGTGGAACAAAGTCAGTTTTTGAACTGTCAAACCTCACCTCTCAAGTACAAAAGTTACAAACGAAAGAGCTCACTCCTTAACAGAGCCTGTCAAAACAATGCAGCGAAAGGAGTTTTCAAAATTAATCTTAATACAATAAATGTCTTGAGAGAAATTGATAAGATTCCCCTTGGAAACTGGAGAGGAATTATCAGATCGATATGAAGTATTCACTTGAGATTTTCAGTCTTATTATGTGGGTGGTTAAGACTACAATCGTCTAAATGCCTTTGATACGTGTAATTGCGAATGTGGCGATTACTAATACATTATACCCTGTTCGGTGTTTACAATTATTATGAGTAGTAGGCATTTCTACTTACGGACTTAGTTCAACAAGTATAAGTACTCGTATAACCTAGAGTAAATACGTACATACACTACGGATCTCATTTATAAAGCTGAGTTTACTAAAACGGTGTTATAAAGCAGTTTTAATTATTTTACGAAAATTTTCCGTAGCCAAGTGGCAAAAAACGGATCCCTTATAGATTCGTCATGTCTGTCCGTCTGTCTCTGTCCGTTTGTCCGTTTGTCCGCCTGTCCGTCTGTCCGTCTGTCCGTCTGTCCGTCTGTCCGTCTGTCCGTCTGTCCGTCTGTCCGTCTGTCCGTCTGTCCGTCTGTCCGTCTGTCCGTCTGTCCGTCTGTCCGTCTGTCCGTCTGTCCGTCTGTCCGTCTGTCCGTCTGTCCGTCTGTCCGTCTGTCCGTCTGTCCGTCTGTCCGTCTGTCCGTCTGTCCGTCTGTCCGTCTGTCCGTCTGTCCGTCTGTCCGTCTGTCCGTCTGTCCGTCTGTCCGTCTGTCCGTCTGTCCGTCTGTCCGTCTGTCCGTCTGTTCGTCCGTCCGTCCGTCCGTCCGTCCGTCCGTCTGTCCGTCTGTCCGTCCGTCCGTATGTCACAGCCAGTTTTTTCCGAAACTATAAGAACTGTACCATTGAAACATGGTAAATATATATATTTTGTTGACCGCATTACGATTTTTACACAAAAATAGGATAATAAAAAAGAATTAGGGGGGTACCAGTCCCATACTTAGAACTGTAACTTAAAATTTTATTTTTCATCAAATCCTAATAATGAGAATCGTTGAATTGTATCGCAGAACCGACAACCGATGGGATAAACGAGTTCTAGAGTGGAGACCACGTCTTGGCAAACGTAATGTAGGGCGCCCTCTGGCTAGGTGGGGGGACAATCTGCGCAGGATGGCTGGTAAGAGCTGGATCCTGGATGCGAAAAGTCATGGATAGATCACAGTGGCGAACAATTGGAGAGGCCTACGTCCAGCAGTGGACTGCGATAGGCTTATGATGATGATGATGATGTCGAGTGTCTAATGACAAGTTGCTTGGACCTAATGGAGTCTTAAAACCCGCGATTATGTTTAGAGTGTTATTGGCAGAATCCGTAGGTAGATAAAACACCGGCGTTTTATTGAGTGAGTGTGACTTTGACTGATTTTGACTATCAACTACCCACTTATATTCGGATCACGATCATTTAGCACATATAAATGTGGACCAGCGGATTTTTTCTGGCTCAATTATCATACGTTACATCCATATAGCATGGTTATACCTTTTCCGCAACACATTGACAAATTATCGCAAATTGATGTCGCAAAACCACATTTTGCGTAGTTGATTGGACCGCAGTCAAATACTTGAGCTGGGGATTTTACGATTGATTTCGGCAAATCACCTCCAGATATTCGAACCCACGTCTGCTAAAACTTCCTTTGGCATCCGGCAACTTTACCCTTTTTACCACGAACCCTAAATTTCCTTTTGAAAACATGAGTTTTGTTACTTTTAATGAATTCTGCGGTAGATAAAGATCACTTTTTACAAGATTGGTGGCAGACGACTTACCTCATGGTTAGCGATCTATATTAGAAATTAGAATAGCTCCCGGACAAATGAATCGATTTAGATTTTGTTTTTTTTTTGTTTGAAAGATGAATACGTAAATTTTCAATTTAATTTTGTACATTAATATTTTTCAATTTAATTTTGTACATAAATGTGTAAAGCCATATTCTTATGCTTAAAGCATGCTACTTCTGAGCAAGTGCTACTTGGTAGCATGTGTGGACGGACGTGTTATTAATAAGCTTGCTATTATTGAGCATGCTGATAAATTTACTGCTACATGAGGTCGATTTTTGTGCGGTGCGTGCGGGGGAGTGTCGCGGAGTGTGTTAGCACGTGTAAACAGGATTGCTTTTTTTTAAGCGTGCTCGTATTTGGCATGCTTTTTAAGCATGCTACAAAGGAGCATGTGGAACAGTAGATTTAGAGTCAACAAATAAGCAAGCGGATCACCTGATGGTAAGTTATCAATCAATATTAATCTAATGAACTAGAATAAATTAGACTGACCGTATGGCGCAATCGGTAGTTACCCTGCCTCTTACGCCAAAGGTCGTGGGTTCGATCCCCACCCTGGAAAAACATTCGTGTGTTTGTGCCTCTGTTGCCTGATACCTGTAACACAAGTGCTTAAGCTACTTAGTACGGAATCAGGTCAACGTATGAGATGTTATGAGAGTTATTAAAAAAAAAACAAATGAACATCTGCGATCAGAGAAGAGAGAGAGAAGTCGCTGATGCGATGCCGGTTTTGTAAAAGGTCCCTAAAGTAGTGTTCACGGGTGTCAACTTATATACTGTAATACTCGACGTTTATACATCGGAGAGCCCCGCTTCAGCCTGAATGGGCCAGCTCGACCGAATTGATACCACGGTATCACAGAAAACCGGCGTGAAGCAGCACTGTGTTGTGTTTCGCTGCGTGAGTGAGGATACTGGAGGCCCAATCCGGTGGAAGGGGGGTTTTAAGGTTGACAGCGCACTAGTAACTCCACTGGTGTCGTAGGTGTTCATTGGCGGCGGCAATTGCTTACCTTCTGGTGATCCATCTGCTCGTCTGCTACTTATGACATAAAAAAAGAACCATCGCAACTCAAAATGCCGAAATTTAACTTCATGTACCACATTTAATTATATTTAAATCACGATTGTATTCATCCAGTAAGGATTCTTAATTCGTAATTTGATTAGGGACAAAGTGGTTTCTAAGTATTCAATAAATGAGTTATGACGTATTTGAGGTTTCAAAGACGGGTTCGGTCGGATTTCCACATCGGTGATTTAAGGAAATTTTGAGGGTGCTTAATGCCAACGATGTAAGAAGTAGTACATTTCTTAACAAATTTTTTGATAGGATCAGGTATTATTGGCATTCATATTAGCCGCAGAACTGACAGCCGTTGGAGCCGTAAAGTCCTTGAGTGGAGACCGCGACTCGATAAGCGTAGTGTAGGACGCCCTGCGACAATATGGGATGATGACATTCGAAGGCTGGCAGGTGTGGGCTGGGTGAGAGTGGCCGAAAATCGGGAGCAGTGGCGTGCATTAGGGGAGACCTATGTCCAGCAGTGGACGAATGTGGGTTGCTGATGATGATGATGATGAGGTATTATTGGTATCTGTTTATCTTTATAAAAGAACTCTCGAGAGTCTGGGAGAACCACACTTGGGCATGAATGGGCCGGCTGGCCCGGAGTGATACCACGGCCTCACAGAAAACCGGGAAGCTGTGTCCTGTGTTTCGCTGTGTCAGTGAGGGTACCGGAGGCCCAATCCGGGGGAAAGAGGTGTTCAAGTTTGGCAGCGCACTTGTGACTTCGCTGGTGTCGCGGGTGTCTATGTGCGGCGGCAATCGCTTACCATCAGGTGATCCGTCTGTTTGTCTGTCACCTATCACATAAAAAAAAGAGTCGTGTTAGTTACAATACAATATCTGATTGAATATATTTTTGTTTTTATTTATGTGTATTTTAACTGCTTTCTGTTTGGGCCAAATGTGTTTACAACTGCTATGTGTCCTGTGTTGTGATGTCTATAATAATAAATGTTTTTTTTTTCTTCTTTCTATCTATAACTCAAGGATGGATTTGGCTGAAGATTTGTGTAGTGGTAGCTTAGAACCAGGAAAAGGATAAAGGGTTTTTTTAATATGATAGGTGGCAGACGAGCAGGCGGATCACCTGACGGTAAGCGATTGCAAAAGTATTTTTCCATTTTTTAACACCCTGCTGGTCTAGTGGTTTAAGAACCGGGCCGTGATCTCGGGGTCCTGGGCTCGATTCCCGGGTCGAGCAAATGTATGTTTCGAATTTTTCGAACATAGCTCGGGTTTGTGATCACCAATCCGCATTTGGCAAGGGTGGTGATTAAGCCTTATCCCATCGTAGTAGCGATAACTTGATTTCTATGATGGAGGCCTTTGCCCTGCAGTGGGACAGTTTATAGGCTGATACTTTACTTTTATACTTTACAAATTTTAGTTTGTAAGCGTCTGGGAGAGAATTCATGCATATTTCATTGTCGATTGACTTCTGTATAGCAGCTCAGGGTGAAATCTATGTAAATGTATATGCAAGTGGCAATAACTCAGTCTTGTATTGTTCGCACCAAGGTACTGGAAGCAAAAAAAATTATGGACTAAGATTTGTCTTATAATATCGGGAGCCCAATTCTCGGGCTCGTGACATTTATCATCATATGACATATATCATTAAAATATAGTTTTTTTTGTATGGATTTCATGTGACATCCGCCATGTTTTCAAAATATCACGAGCACGAGAATTGGGCTCTAGGTCTTTGAAACCTATGAAATTGCCGTTTTGTATGGCGATTTTCTTAGAAATTGTATTTCTTTTTCATTTATTTGGGTTATCAAACAACATCATAATGTATTTATGCTATGGGTATTTAAAATATAGAGTGTGTAATTATGATGTCAACTGCAATAACCCCAGATTACTTTTTAAAAAATGTTAAAGAACAGCTATGCTATACTTCGTAAACCACAGTCAGACCTGAATGAGAGCCGTCATTTGACATTTATTGCAACAGACAAGAATTATTATTTTATCATTTTACCTAGCTTCATACCATATATTTTAATACGACTGCATTAAAGATCATTTCTCTGAGACATCAACGGATGTCATTCTTTCATTTAATAACAGAATAAGTACGTACAACCACAGATCAAAGTATACAAAACTCAATTTCCTCAATCGACTCTCATCTTACTATCAAACACATTAAGTTGAATATTAATTGAGGAAATTTGACAGGCCGCGGTAACCCGATGACCGGCTGCCCGCACATTTGTAGTTACGTTATGTTTACCAAAAGTGATTTTCAATTTCATTAAGTACATTTAACTTATCAGTGACACATTTTTTTTCGAATTTTTGAAACTATTTTTTTAATATGGAAAGAAACTATTAATGCTACTAGTCCATAATGATCTGTGCTGTGTGCTAATGGACAACGTTCAGGAACGTGAAGTTTTGCAGAATTTTTTTTATTTAAATCTAGAGTCACCTATCGCTTCGATTGCCTAGAGAGCTGCTCAGACGTGGACATATATAATGACAGGCTCGTGAAAGCTGTTCTTACGGCGGGTGCAAAGGTCTTCAGACCTAGCCGTACGAAAAAAGCCAGTAAAATCTCGGAGCCAACTCTTAAGTTAATGGAGGAAAGGCGGAAAATGGTTCTGCAAACCTCTGATGAAGCTCGTCAACGACGGCAGCTCAGCAAGCGCATCTCCAAGTGCCTGACCCGGGACATACGCCGATTTAATACGGAACGTATTAAAGAGGCTATAGAGCGGAACAAAGGCTCCAAAGTGTTCGCCAGAGACCTGGCTATTGGAGAGAGCTTGCTGACCAAGCTGAAAACAGAGGATGGCAGAATCGTCACGTCACGCCCAGAACTTTTGGCTGAGATTGAAAACTTTTATGGACAGCTTTACGCGACATCATGCACACCTGTCATTCAGGCCGTTGAGCGCAGAGCCAAATTAACCCGGCACTACACCGAAGATATCCCGGACGTCAGCCTATACGAGATTAGCATAGCTCTCAAACAGCTTAAGAACGGTAAGGCACCGGGTGATGATGGAGTCACAGCGGAGCTTCTGAAAGCAGGTGGACGACCTGTCCTGAAAGCCCTTCAGAGGCTTTTCAACTCCATCATCACTGAGGGAAAGACACCCAAAGCGTGGCACTCTGGCGTGGTGAGGCTTTTCTTCAAAAAGGGTGACAAATCCCAATTGAAGAATTACAGGCCTATCACGCTGCTGAGCCACATATATAAGCTGTTTTCGAGAGTTATGACGAATCGTCTCGCACGCAGGTTCGACGACTTCCAGCCTCCCGAACAAGCCGGATTTCGAAAAGGCTTTAGCACTATAGACCACATACATACGCTGCGGCAGGTTATACAGAAGACCGAAGAGTATAACCTGCCATTATGCTTAGCGTTTGTGGACTATGAGAAAGCCTTCGACTCTGTCGAGACCTGGGCCGTGCTACAATCTCTCCAAAGGTGCCGAATAGACTACCGATACATACAAGTGTTGCAGTCATTGTACGGAAACGCCACAATGTCAGTCCGTCTTCAGGACCAGGAATCAAAACCCATTCCTCTCCGGCGAGGTGTGAGACAGAGTGACGTTATATCGCCAAAACTGTTCACCACTCTGTTGGAGGACGTGTTTAAACTTCTGGACTGGGATGGACTTGGCATCAATATAAATGGTGAGTACATGACGCACCTTCGATTCGCTGATGATATCGTAGTCATGGCTGAGACCTTGGAAGACCTAGGCACAATGCTTGACGACCTCAGTAGAGTCTCCCAACAAGTGGGTCTGAAAATGAACATGGACAAGACGAAAATCATGTCGAATTCCCATGTCGTACCCACTCTTGTGAAGGTTGGAAGCTCTACACTGGAAGTTGTAGACGAGTACATCTACCTCGGACAAAAAGTCCAGCTTGGTAAGTCCAACTTCCAGAAAGAGGTCGATCGACGAATCCAACTCGGCTGGGCAGCGTTCGGGAAGCTACGCAGCATATTTTCGGCCCACCTACCGCAGTGTCTCAAGACGAAAGTCTTCAATGCGTGTGTGTTGCCAGTGATGACATACGGAACCGAAACATGGCCGCTTACAATGTGCCGATTAAGGAGGCTCAAAGTCACCCAGAGAGCAATGGAGAGAGCTATGCTCGGAGTCTCCCTGCGTGATCGTATCAGAAATGATGAGATCCGCAGGAGAACTAAGGTTACAGACATAGCCCAAAGCATTGCATGCCTCAAGTGGCAATGGGCAGGACACATAGCGAGGGGAACAGACGGCCGTTGGGGCAGAAAGGTCCTGGAGTGGAGGCCACGCACAGGAAGTCGCAGCCGTGGCAGGCCCACCACAAGGTGGACCGACGATCTGGTGAAGATCGCGGGAATCCATTGGATGCGGGCGGCACAGGACCGATCTGTGTGGAGAACATTGGGGGAGGCCTATGTCCAGCAGTGGACGTCTATTGGCTGAAATGATGATGATGATGAGAGTCACCTAAGCGAAAAAAAAATCAGCTGTCCCATACAAAATATAATAGCCACCCGGTAATAATGTATGGAGCAGCTTTTTTCTTTGCATATTTTGTTGATCTAACATACTAAATGGACTTTATTCGTGATATGAGGTTTTCGGGATGTAAACGATTAAAAAAATTACGGTATATAATTATATTATTTTTTGGGGATGTCAGGTATAAATCAGCTAGATATCCTTTTATCGGTCCTTCTACTTACGTACTAACAACGCTGGCTCATCGACCCGAAGTGGATCTTGGTCTCCGACACGAGATTTCGCCATTCCGGAATGTTTTTGGCACCTGTCGCCAGTTCGGCCATTGTGTGGGCAAGATCTTTTTCGACCTGGTCTATCCAGGATACCTTGGGCGTCCTACCAGGCGCTTGCCAGTTTGTCGACCCAGGTATGCTCTTTTTGCAGCTCGATCGGACTCTATTCTCACCAAGTGGCCGAGCCAGCGTAGTCTCGGTCCTTCTACATGCAAATTATTATTTTATTTCTAAGTAATTCTTTTGCTGCCGTTACGAAACTTGTCTGGAGTGTCAAGACGGCTGCACTCCCCCTAGAGGCTGACAATCGAGGACGGACGGGTCCGAGACTCTATAATATTTTGATCCAGGTCCGGATTGGGGTCTAAGCTGAGAAGGCTTGGGTGCTAAATCCTTTGATCAATCAACTTACACCTGTGACCGTGTGGAACTCTAGGCCTCATTAATGTTGCGACCGGCTACTATCCCAGCGATTCTTTATCCAAACATAAAAATATTAATTAGCATACAATTATTTTTTTATTTATTTGTTCAGTACACATATTCATACATATAGAAGTAGTGTTTTGAATTTCATGACACATTTTATTTTTCTTTTTTTTTCGCTTCTTTTCTTTACTTTTCTTTTCTTTTTTCTTTTTTTTATATGAGTGGTGGCAGACGAGACGGATCACCTGATGGTAAGCAATTCCGCCGCCCATGGACACCCGCAACACCAGTGGAGTCACAAGTACGCTGCCAACCATTTCCCCATCCTCCCCATTGGGCCTCCGGTAACCTCACTCACACGGCGAAACACAGCGCAGGCGGTGCTTCACGCCGGTCTTCTGTGAGGCAGTGGTATCACTCCGATCGAGCCGGCCCATTCATGCCGCAGCGTGGGTCTCCCACATTTTTTTCTCATCTTTTCTATTCCTTTATTTTTATCACTTTCAATACGTATAGTACACAGTTAACATGCGTCCATGGTATGTACTTACTCACTGAGCTGGTCTCACTGGAAACCAGCGTTATGGCTTATAGTCGTAGCTTGATTGGTATCCATTTCATCGTATGTTGGATGTCTCAACATAACACAAATATGCCAACACACGGCACTGCCTGGTCTATGGAGGATACTACTCTTTGCCCCTTTTTTATCGTAAATATTCACTTTTTTTTTCTTTGTTTGAACACGTTGATGGAAGACTTGCAATTTGAATACTAATGTTGCACGGGTTTGTGTATCTTAATAAAATACTGGCCTAACTCAAAAGTGTTTATATTTTTAAGTAAATAACACACTTAAAAATTTCATCTCGTGTTCAGGCGGGACTCGAACCCACACCTTTCACAATCCGGGTGAATGTTCTACCAATTAGACCACTGAACGCGTTACTAACCCGACGAAATTTGTAAGTGCATGATTCGACATGAGCTGTCGATAGTTTCATCAATATTGTGGGTATATTTGCAATATCCAGTGGAAATATTATTACAAATATTTGACCACCAGTTAAGATGAGACTACTGAATCAGTAGTTGATATGTTTTATAGCAATCTTTTGCAAATGATTCTTAAGTAAATAACACACTGCGTTCAGTGGTCTAATTGGTAGAACATTCACCCGGATTGTGGAAGGTGTGGGTTCGAGTCCCGCCTGAACACGAGATGAAATTTTTAAATGTGTTATTTACTTAAGAATGAATTGTAAAAGATTGCTATAAAAAATATCAACTATTTGTTTATATTTTTATAGCATCTTTTTGCAATTTATTCTTAAGTAAACGCTAAATAACGCGCTTTAAAATTTCATCTCGTGTTCATAATATATGTGTCGACACGTTTGGAACAGGGTAGGGTAGTGAACGCTACCTCTGTTGCAAAGGGTTGCGGGTTCGATCCCCGCACAGTACAAACATTTGTGTGCATGAACATGTCTGTTTGTATTAATCTAACTGTTTACTATCTAATTGTAAGTATGTATTTACAAAAGAAAAGTAGTATATTATATGTATATACTTGTAATCTGTTGATTCTGATATCCGTAACATTGAGCTACCTATCTCGGAGACAGATCAATGTATGTCATCATCATCATCATCATCAGCCCATTTAAGTCCCCACTGCTGGGGCACGGGCCTCCCTCAATCACATGAGGGGTAATTGCCATACTCACCACGCTTGGCAGACGGATTGGCGAGGGTTTTGATATAAAGCAGAGTTTTCCTTCTCTGGGTGCTGATGATCATGCCAGCAGCTTCACCTTAGTCGCCTTTTACGACACCTCGGTAAGAGTGAGGGTGGCCTATTCTACTCTGCCGGGGACCACACGGCGATCAATGTATGTAATGTAAAACATTAATTTATTTTTAGATTATCTGGGGGTCGAATCCGGTCCTGCCTCAAAGTTTACAACGACTTTGGCACTCAACGTCATGTTTCGACATGACAGAGCTGTAACTCTGCCGCTGACGTCACTCTAGCAATAGAAAAGTTCCAAAGTTAGAATTAAGTTCCAAACGTATAAAGTAGGTAGAATGTCTAAAGTTCGCTGGGAATTAAGATCTTCATCAATTGAATTAAATTGATTATGACTGGTTGAAGGATCGATTATGCGCATAGCTATTGTGAAAAGGGGCTATCGCGTGTGAAATATCCGCTAGATGGCGTGCCTGTGAACCGAGGTCCAACTTCAACATCGTTGGTTGATTTATTCGTTAATAGATACCCAATCATCTTGTAGATGGACCCCAGGCCAATAGTACGCCATCTTGCGGATTTTTTGCACGCGATAGCCCCCATTACGAACAAGGTCATTTTGGCTAAACCTATACCACAGAGTATGATAATCATCATCATCATCGTCAGCCCATTTAAGTCCCCACTGCTGGGGCACGGGCCTCCCTCAATCACATGAGGTGTAATTGCCATACTCACCACGCTTGGCAGACGGGTTGGCGGGGGTTTAGATATAAATGCAGAGTTTTCCTTCTCTGGGTGCTGATGATCATGTCAGCAGCTTTACCTTAGTCGCCTTTTACGACACCTCGGTAAGAGTGAGGGTGGCCTATTCTACTCTGCCGGGGACCACACGGCCAATGTATGTTAATAATATACCTAAATTGATACCTGCTGCGTTTCGCTTAGTTAGCTAAGAGCTTTGGTGGTACATTTGTAAAGAATGAGGGATTTAAAGGTTGGCATTACACTTGTGATTAGGTGATCCGTCAGCTCTTCAGCCACTAAATTATGTAATTATCATCATGCACCGTCTCATCTCCCTGGGACTACGACGAGTGCCGGAGCTGCGGCCGATGAGGCAGAGAGACTGAAAGCTACAAATTATAGGCATCTATCTGTTACCTACTTTGTAGCTTTCGGTGTTGAAACACTGGGCCCGTGAGGTTCCGACGCTCAAATCCAAAGGCTGGCAGCTACCTCGCCCAGCGAATTTCCATCACCATCCAGCGGGGTAATGCTGCCAGCATTTTGGGGACACTGCCAAGGGGACCTACTTTGTTTTAACTTGCCTTTTTTATTTACTTTTAGCTTATTTTTACCTCTCAGTTATTGTCTTCATTCTCTTGTATTTTTGTTCTTATTAACCAAATTAAAAAAAGAGATTTTTTCTTTATTCGAAAACCGTATAAAAATGTTAATATTTTTTGTCATATTGTTCATTACTCTATTTAATTAAGAAACTACATCAAAATCCGTTGCGTAGTTTTAAAGATTTAAGCATACAAAGGGACAAACAGCGAACTTTGTTTTCTACTGCAATGCCTAGTACCTTAGATTAAATAAGCTTAGTACGTTAAGTTGTGTATTTTGTGCAATAAATTATATCTATCTATGTAGTGAAGGTTACACAAAGCGCTTTTTATAATGTAAATCAGTGTTTGTTGACAATGATCTTTTTAATTATGATTTGTAATACTTTACAAAATTAATATGTGCCGTCCTTTCCATTTTAATTACCTTTACATGCCTTCACGACACAATGGAACGAGAAACAGTAATTAGGTACTTTGCTGGAGTTGTTTATATAACATTTTCGCGCACTTCAAAGCGAATGTCAGATTTGCGTACCTTTTGCGCGTATTTATTACGCTCTGTTGCGATATATTACGCGCTTCGTGAAACCAGAAACACATATACATACTTATTACAGCTTGTTCACACGAACCGCTGCACTGAGGAATATGTTGATCCACTCTTAATTTTTAGGGTTCACAACTCAATCAGTATGGCAATTACCCCTCATGTGATTGAGGGAGGCCCGTGCCCCAGCAGTGGGGACTTAAATGGGCTGACGATGATGACGACGATGACACCTCAACCAAACCAACCAAATCAAATCAAACCAAACCAAACGATAAAATTTGGAAGAGAACCAGGGTAGTAGAAGTTGGCACGCGAGTGTGTGAGCTAAAGTGGAGATGGGCAGGACACCTGGCAAGGCGTAAAGATGATAGGTGGACTACAAAGCTTACCGAATGGCAGCCAAGAATGGGACGACGTACTGTGGGTAGACCACCTGCCCGATGGTCCGACGATATTGTGAAGTGGGGAAACAATGGATAAGGCTAGCAAGGGACCGAAGGGAATGGCGGGATAAAGAAGAGGCCTATACTCAGCAGTGGGTGGATGTGGGCTGATATGATGATGATGATGACACCTCAAATGAAACGGCAGCAATTTTTTTTAAATATGACTACCTTCAAAGGATAACTTGCCAATGTGAAGTACTATTTTGAAAAAGTTGGAAGTCAACAGTCGAAGTCAACTGTTGACATCCGTTTTATTACCCTACAGATTATGCCGAGATAAGAATCTCCCAAGTTATACTGTGTTGTCTATTGTACTGTTTTGTTTGTTTTAGGTGGTGTTCTATCTGTATTTAAATTTATTTATTTTTTAAAATAATAATAACAAACTCAATTAAAGAGATTCATCAACACCAACTCGCATCACCGTCCAATTTCAACAAGAAAAGAAACGTGTCTCTTTGATCACTTGACATTGGCAAGTTGCGGCAAGACGCAGAGCCATTATTAAAAAAAAAAAGATTATGCCGAGACTACTCTTAATGAAATCGTAGGGTTTAAGATCCTATTAGACCCAAGCAAGTCGTTTACGTAACCACTCACTCGACACACAATAGCAGTATTAAAAACGATTAAATTCAATTATTCTTATAGATATATCACTTAACGGCACTTCACTGCACAAATCAACAAAAAACTGTACACTAAAAACCACTAAGTACTACTTAATTCAAAGCCTTTGAATTGCATCAGACGATACGTGTCGCTCTACTACACTCCGTAGAATCCAGTAGCACCCTTATTTTATTGTCAGTCAGATTTTAGCCTACCATGTCCCATTTTGAACTTTTTACCCCCTGTGAGCTGACAATGATTTCATAACGGCTAGATAAATAAGTAGTTGTTATTCAAACGCGTCATCAAAAGTGAATGCCGTCTGACCTAAACAGAATCGTGGTAAAACTTTTTCGGAAACGTGCCGGTTTTCCCACACCGTCGAGCTAATGGTAGAACATGTACATAGATGTTAAAAATCTAGAGGTACATGCTCGGATTCAAACCACGAGCCCCCGTATAGAAGACGTCTTACACACGCTCGCCACTGAGCTACAATATTTTGTACAACCTGTGCGGATAAAGAATAGGATCAGAAATGGCGGCGCATGTATTCACTTCTCGCTCGCACACCCACGAGTGCGAGTATAGACGCAAATAGTGTGCGAGCGAGAAGTGAATAGATGCGCCGCCATTTCTGATTCCAGCTGCAATTTTTCACCACCGCACATCACGTCAGAACGCCAAATTCCATCCACATCACCTGGATGGATTTATATCAACTACAGTGCGTTTCTCACGTCATTTCCTACCACGCACAGTAAAACTGTGGAACCAGCTGTCATCTGTGGTGTTTCCGAACAGATACGACCTGGTGACCTTCAAGAAAAGGGTGTACTCCTTTCTTAAGAGCCGGCAACGCATATGTGATACCTCAGGTGTTGCAGATGTCCATGGGCGGCGGTGATCACTTTCCATACGGGTGTGCCGTCTGCTCATTTGTCCGGTATAATGTAAAAGAAAAAAAAAATATAAATACAAAATATCATTACCCTCGCCTCGTTTACAACATTGACAATATCAACCTTTGTTTTATTTGCGCACGTTTCAGCTCATTTCTTATATTAGCGTGCTATCGCTTTGGAGACCTGTTTTTTCGCTAATACACCCTTACAAAATGTTTACAGCAAAATGAACGCTAATCTAAAAAGGCTTTTAAATTTCAACGTCTTTTTCGATATAACGTTCTCCATTTATAGCTCATTACTGTGAGATCAAAGGATTGTCAGGCTTTTAAGGTTTGATATTTATTACAACTGATGATTGCCAAAAGAGTTCTAGTTTCTAAAAAAGATTAAGAAATCAACATCATCATCGTCAGCCCATTTAAGACCCCAATTCTGGGGCACGGGCCTCCCTCAATCCCATGAGGGGTAATTGCCATACTCACCACGCTTGGCAGACGGGTTGGCGAGGGTTTTGATATAAATGCAGAGTTTTCCTTCTCTGGGTGCTGATGATCATGCCAGCAGCTTTACCTTAGTCGCCTTTTACGACACCTCTTACGTGAGGGTGGCCAATTCTACTCTGCCGGTACCACACGGCGTTAGGAAATAGATGCTTTGTATATTTCCTTTTGTACAAGCAATCAAGTTGATTCTTACTATAACACTAAGTAGTATCACAAATATAATATAATATAATATAATATAATATAATATAATAAATAGCAATATAATGAATTAACAAATATCAGTTTTTTCCAAATTCATCTCCAAACCAACTTCATACTGTAAGGCGCTACCAGTGTTCTCTTATGGGGCTAAAATCTGTGTTTTCACTAAGAATACTATCGCCAGACTGGAAGTAGCCCAGAGGGCAGTAGAGAGAAAGCTGGTAAGAGTGACACTAATGGACCGCAAAACAAACAAATGGCTTCGAGAGCAAAGTAAAGTCGCAGATGTAACAGAAAGAGTGGCGCACTTAAAGTGGAGGTGGGCAGGACATGTCGCCCGCAATGAGGCATCATGGTGTAAGCGTCTTCTCGAGTGGAAGCCTTGGGGAAATAAATGCCCTCAAGAAAGACCTCAGATGCGCTGGAGGGACGACGTGAAAAGAGTGGCTGGCTCAATCTGGATGCAAAAAAGCGCGATGGCGGAAGGAATGGAAAATGCTGAAAGATGCCTACACTAAAATAGTTGAAACAGGCTAAAGAAGAAGAAGAAGAAGAACAAATATCAGTACGCGCAAAATCTGCAATGGGTCTGACAGCTCGAGTGACAGACGTGACTAGGGATGTAGTATCGACTACTGATGTAGTCGATACTACATCGATTATTATTGGGTTAAGTCAGCCTATAAACTGTCCCACTGCAGGGCAAAGGCCTCCATCATAGAAATCAAGTCCTCGCTACTATGATGGGATTAGGCTTAATCACCACGCTTGCCAAATGCGGATTGGTGATCACAAACCCGACCCGGGAATTGAACCCTATTACTACTAGACCAACATTACATAAATCATATTCAATCAATCACGCATCTTTTATGTGCAGAATTTTATTCCACCATTCATCCCTTTAAAAGTTGATAAAGGTTTGTTAAATATTAGGCGGATCTCCAACATAGAAATATAAGATATCCCATACGTATTCATACTAAGTCCTTAACCTTTCAACACCTTTAGGGATAAATATTTTAAATCCCCCTTTGAAAAGGAACCCCTGTGCTAAATTTCATGTTTCTTAATTTAGCTGCTTATCAACGCAGAGCCTAAAATAAGAAACATGAAATTTAGCATAGGGGTTCCTTTTCTATACAAGGACCTTCAAGAGAAGAGCGTACTCTTTTTTAAAAGGCCGGTAACACTTTAGCGATCTCTTTGATTGCGCGGATGTTCATGGGCGGCGATGATTACTTTCCATCAGGTGACTTGCTTGCTCGTTTGTCCGCCTCTAGCAAAAAAAAAACCTCAAAGGGGATTTAAAATATTTATCCCTAAAGGTGCGTTAATAAGCAGCTTTTTGTATTTGATAGGCGGCCGTGTGGTCCCCGGCAGAGTAGAATAGGCCACCCTCACTCTTACCGAGGTGTCGTAAAAGGCGACTAAGGTAAAGCTGCTGGCATGATCATCAGCACCCAGAGAAGGAAAACTCTGCATTTATATCAAAACCCTCGCCAACCCGTCTGCCAAGCGTGGTGAGTATGGCAATTACCCCTCATGTGATTGAGGGAGGCCCGTGCCCCAGCAGTGGAGACTTAAATGGGCTGACGATGACGAGGTGGCACACGATCAGACGAATCACTTGATGATAAGCGATTGCCACTCTTCATGGACACTCGCGACAGCAGTGGAGTCACATCTCTATTAAATTAAATTAAATTAATTTATTTCAGATCATATATTGTTAGTACAAAGTCTTAATATTATATTAGTAACATTTAATTTTAAATTAAGATTAAAACTATTTATTCAATTATTTCAATTCTATACTTGAGTCCCCCGGCGAACGCCGGGATATTTTGTGGATAAATGGGATGAAAATAAGTATCCTATGTTCTCTGCTTAGTTTTAAGCTACTTCTCCACCAATTATCAACCAAATCGGTCAAACCTTGAGTTATAAGAAGTGTAACTGGCTCGTCTTTCTTATATAGATATAAATAAATCATATAGTTAAACCACGACCCACACTTATCTTAGAAACTGAACTGTTAATCGATTACAGATATTCAAAAGGTCTCACCCACGGTCATATCTCGGATAGTCTATTTTTGATGAGGTCAGACCGAATCTATGAATAAGTGAAAGCTGAAAATCGATGCCAGATCTAAGCAATCGTTTCGGTAACGGGAATTAAATAATGCAAGGTATATTGTGAGGACAAATCCGGTTACAATTCGCTTGTGAAATGTTGATCGATAAATGATAATGAAGATTTTTAGAATCAATAATCCTTGTAACTGTATCGCACCGCACTCAGTAAAACGCCGGCGTTTAACGTTTTATCGACCTACGGATTCTGCCAATACCACTCTGAATACAATCGTGGGTTTTAAGACTATTAGGTCCAAGCAAGTTGTCCGTGACAACTCACTCGACACACAATAGCAGTTTTAAAAACGATACAATTAAACCATTCTAATTAGGTATCAGGATCACTTCGCGGTACTTCACTGCACAAAATAAACACCTAATTTGTTCACTAAAAATCATTAGATACACGGTATTTGATTATTTCTTTTTTATTTTTGTAATCTAAAGACCTCTCAATGATAGAAATATCGTTGAAAGAATTACTTAATTCTCATTTAAACTACCTGAGATATCACAACTTTAAAATCAAATTAATTAGGGCAATCCCAAAACGCTCCATACAAATGGCTATTAAGTGTGATGTCACCTTAGTATTTTGTATGCATGTCATTTGAATTTTGTATGAAAGCTTTATCAAATGTTTCGTTTATGGTTATGGTTCTATTATAATCATCATCATCATTTCAGCCAATAGACGTCCACTGCTGGACATAGGCCTCCCCCAATGTTCTCCATACAGATCGGTCCTGTGCCGCCCGCATCCAATGGATTCCCGCGATCTTCACCAGATCGTCGGTCCACCTTGTGGGGGGCCTGCCACGGCTGCGACTTCCTTCTGCCCCAACGGCCGTCTGTTCTCCTCGCTATGTGCCCTACCCATTGCCACTTGAGGCATGCAATCCTTTGGGCTATGTCTGTAACCTTAGTTCTCCTGCGGATCTCATCATTTCTGATACGATCACGCAGGGAGACTCCGAGCATATCTCTTTCTCACGCAGGGAGACTCCGAGCATAGCTCTCTCCTATTATAATAGTTGGTGCAAATTGTATGGGTTATTCAATGGTATAATTATTTTTTAATAATTTCATACTTTTAAAAAGGACTTGCCCATGAATCTTTGAATGGCCATAAAACCGGCTAGACATTATTATTTATAATTGAGAATTTTTCCTATTGGCACATATTTACCTATATTTTGATAAAATATTTATATTTTGTAAAATCTCGAGCTTAGTCAAATACCCTAAAGCCCACGCATAGTGTTTGACTTCTACCGCCAGAATCTTTCTACCAAACTTTATCCGTGTATGAATCTATGGTATAACGTCAGATTTGTGTAGAATGACAGCGCTATGCTTTAATATCGGATTCAGGTTGGTCAAATCAGTCAATAAAACAAAATATTCTAAACTTAGATTAAATTGATATAATCTAAGATTCTATCAATTTTATCTAAGAGCATTAAAATTATGTGTCCATAGTAAATTTAATTAAGACATCTACATTTAAGTAAACCATTTCGAACGACAAGTCTCAGGTTGCTTAAAGCATACTTAAGTCGAAAACCAATATCAATGTTTAGTTTCAATTTTCTCGTCCAACATTTTAAGCTCCTTATCGGCTCTTGATTTTATTTTATTTTCCTTCCTAACAATTGAAACATTTCATTTTTGCGGCTCTCTTTCCACAAATCGTTCTCGCATTTTAAAATTAGTATTTTTAACATCATTATTGTTTATAATATATAATCAATCACGACACGACTCCCGACATGAGCTGTCTCATCAATACTACTTCTTACTTAAGAATGAATTGCAAAGTCATCATTTCAGCCAATAGAAATGATGATTTTGGATATTTTCGGCCCACCTACCGCAGGGTCTCAAGACGAAAGTCTTCAATGCGTGTGTGTTGCCAGTGATGACATACGGAACCGCAACGTGGCCGCTTACAATGTGCCGATTAAGAAGGCTCAAAGTCACCCAGAGAGCAATGGAGAGAGCTATGCTCGGAGTCTCCCTGCGTGATCGTATCAGAAATGATGAGATCCGCAGGAGAACTAAGGTTACAGACATAGCCCAAAGGATGGCATGCCTCAAGTGGCAATGGGCAGGGCACATAGCGAGGAGAACGGACGGCCGTTGGGGCAGAAAGGTCCTGGAGTGGAGGCCACGCACAGGAAGTCGCAGCCGTGGCAGACCCCCCACAAGGTGGACCGACGATCTGGTGAAGATCGCGGGAATCCATTGGATGCGGGCGGCACAGGACCGATCTGTGTGGAGAACATTGGGGGAGGCCTATGTCCAGCAGTGGACGTCTATTGGCTGAAATGATGAATTGCAAAATATCGTTATAAAAATAAACCAAATATATTGTAAATAATATTTTGCAATTCTATTTGCTAAATCGATTGATTTTGCAGTCTCATCTTAACTGGGTCAAATTTTTGTTATTTGTAATAATATTTCCACTGGATATTGTAAATATACCTACAATATGATGAGAGTATCGACAGCTCATGTCGAATCAAGCACTTACTTCAAAATTCGTCGACTTAGTCACGCATTCAATGGTTTTAATTGGTAGAACAGCCATCCGCATTGTAGAAGATGGGTGGATGTTCTATCGATACCCATGGGTTCGAGTCCCACCTGATCAAGAGAAGAATGAATGAATGAATATACTTTTATTGCACTCAATGTACAATAAGATTAAGACTAGGTAACACTTAAAAAAAGCATCTACATCCTGCAGATGTAGATGAAACTTTTATTGGGTAATCTCCCCCGATATGCCCGGTTTTTGTGACTATTATTTAATAGTCACAAAAATAGGGACCAACTTCAGGATGTATAGACGCGCCAGGTCAAGCAAACTCCTCTTTACCCTCTCTCTCGCAGTACCAAAATAGCATTTTTGGCTCAGACATAAGGACGATAGTACAAAAGTCTAACAAAGGTAACTACACCTGACGCACCGTGCCTACTCTGCCAGTTAGTCACGCACAATTGAGTTATCTCCACAGGTAACTATAATCTTTCACGTTCGTTGTGTCAGCAGCTCCATATCTGCTGATCAGTCACGTATGTGATACGAGATATGACTTCAGTCATCGTTAGTATTTAAGGCGTGGATATGTTCATACCTTTATGATATAAGTTTGAAGATACTACAATAAACTAGTCGCTAATAAACAATATATGAGTACTCAAAATCAAATAATTCTTTATTTGCATAGGCTTGTACACAGCACTTACAAATCGTCATACATTTGAATAATTTAAAACTCTTTATAAGTAATAATTTACATGTTAATACTCTAATGCAACACAAAATAGAATGAAGCAAATTAAAAGCTAAATACGAGGTAAACCGAAGCGGACCAGTCCCCAAAGGTGGCACCTGTTCACAAGTATGACGTATGTGTCAGCCATCATTTCACTTAACCATATTAGAGGGAATGTAATGACCCACCACATAACGCCACCACCTCAGAGACATTTGAGTGAGCATGACTACTTAGGTTCCCCTCATAGGTCACAGAGTACTTAATCCAATACTAATAAACTGCAGGACGAGGTGTACAAAAGTAGGTAGTTAGCATCTTGTCAATTGTTTGATTAATCAATACTAATCAATTTGTATACAATAATAAATGCTGCTAAGCCTAATTTATGAAAATTGATTAATTGTATAATAATAATGATTCCAGTAAATATTTCTAAAATTACTACATGTGTGTAGGCACGGAGGTCATTGTACTAGGTCGCTACATTGAGTCGATAGCAAAAACAGCTGCAAAAAATATACGAGTCGAATTGAGAACCTCCTCCTTTTTTTGAAGTCAGTTAAAAAACTAGACATACTTTGGAAAGTCAGGCGGTAATTGAAAACTGAGCAGCTCTTAAATCTCTATCGAGCCCAGGTTCGCTCCTGTTTAGAGTAAGTACTGTTGTCACATTTAGGATGGTTGGATCTGCCCGGTATAAGCTGGTTGCTTTGGACTCAATAGAGCACCGTACAAAGAGTCTCATCGGTGATGACGTACTCTCAGATACTGGCATACAGAGCCTTGATCACCACAGACGTGTGGCAATCCTCTCAGCCTTCTACCGGATTCATATCGGGGAGTGTGCGGAGGTCCTGCATAATTTGATCCGCCATAGCCCATTCCATCACCGGACAGCAAGGTCCGGCGTGGGGTTTCATCCATACGTTGTTGGTTTACCCCTTATCCGCACAAAGTGACTCACTTCCACATTCATAATGCGGACGGCTAAGGAATGGAACTCCTTGCCAAGGTCTGTTTTTCCGGACCACAATCTGGATATCTGTAAGGCCAGAGTGAACAGGCATCTTATAGGCAAACGCGTTACATCCTAGACTTCATCGTCACTTTCTATCAGATGAGATTGTGGTCAAGCGTTGGCCTGTAGTTCATAAAAAAAAACTATTAACATGAAATGATGTTCATCATGAATTCTTCCGGGCCGTCAGCAGCTTCCGCCCAGCTGACTGGTGGCTGGTCCACCAACATATATTTACCAAAACCGACACTTGGTAGGTATATTTGGTGACTCCGCCTCCGAACAGAAGGCTGCTGTTATATCCGTACTGAAAAATACTTAATAAAAAATCATCCAGATTGGTCATCTCAATACCAATTTTGCATTAATCGAAAAAAATTTTTTATATATAATATATAATTTTTTAAACACTTCATACACTTCAGATAACATTTATAACAGTGCCCTCGAGAAACAAATGTTACCGATATCAGCAAGAAGAATCGAAGAAGCATTCCCATAACTTTCTACATTTAGTACCTAGGTTTTTGAAGGATTTTTTTTTCAGATTTTTTTTTTAAATATCAGTGAACATACCAAAAAAAACATACATACAGTCGAACATAGATTAGTAAGTACTGTTGTCACATTTAGGATGGATTGGATCTGCCCGGGTATAAGCTGGTTGCTTTGGACTCAATAGAGCACCGTACAAAGAGTCTCATCGGTGATGACGTACTCTCAGATACTGGCATACAGAGCCTTGACCACCACAGACGTGTGGCAATCCTCTCAGTCTTCTACCGGATTCATATCGGGGAGTGTGCGGAGGTTCTGCATAATTTGATCCCCCCTAGCCCATTCCATCACCGGACAGCAAGGTCCGGCGTGGGGTTTCATCCATACGTTGTTGGTTTACCCCTTATCCGCACAAGTGACTCACTTCCACATTCATAATGCGGACGGCTAAGGAATGGAACTCCTTGCCAAGGTCTGTTTTTCCGGACCACAATCTGGATATCTGTAAGGCCAGAGTGAACAGGCATCTTATAGGCAAACGCGTTACATCCTAGACTTCATCGTCACTTTCTATCAGATGAGATTGTGGTCAAGCGTTGGCCTGTAGTTCATAAAAAAAACTATTAACATGAAATGATGTTCATCATTAATTCTTCCAGGCCATCAGCAGCTTCCGCCCAGCTGACTGGTGGCTGGTCCACCAACATATATTTACCAAAACCGACACTTGGTAGGTATATTTGGTGACACCGCCTCCGAACAGAAGGCTGCTGTTATATCCGTACTGAAAAAATACTTAATAAAAAAATCATCCAAATTGGTCATCTCAATACCAAATTTTGCATTATCGAAAAAATTTTTTATATATAATATATAATTTTTTTAACACTTCATACACTTCAGATAACATTTATAACAGTGCCCTCGAGAAAAATGTTACCGATATCAGCAGAAGAATCGAAGAAGCATTCCCATAACTTTCTACATTTAGTACCTAGGTTTTTGAAGGATTTTTTTTTTTTCAGATTTTTTTTTTAAATATCAGTGAACATACAAAAAAAACATACATACAGCCGAACATAGAACCTCCTCCTTTTTTGAAGTCAGTTAAAAAGAGATAACTACGAGCGAAAAAAATGGCAAGCGAGCGTAGAAAACTAACTGTTGAGCATTTTCGTTAGCCATTCCTATAGTAACATATACGGGTCTAAAGCAAAAATAAGCGACTAAAGAAACGCCGTTTCTGTTAGACTTTGTTATTTCAAATAGGGTTCAGTGTTTATCTAAAATTGAAATCCTAACCGGCTGTCCAACCCTTTTAAATCAAATAGGCGCGATTCACAGTCACTAGTTTTGAGGGTTCCGTAGAAAAAAGTTTGTAGGAAACGAATAGCCTACCAATTTATTAAGAGATATGGTTCGCCCTCACTTCGTTTCGGGAGATTAGTTCTACTTTATACCAATTGATGGCGTTAACTGACGATTACATCGCGCAAGCGTCTCGTGTTTTTTAAATTCCTCTGTCTGTAAGATTTACCTCTTTATAAATATTATTCTTCTTCTCAGCCGTAACCTCCTGACGGAGTGGTCGTGATTATGGTTTGTCTGTATGTTGGGTAGCGGCTTTAGCGAGACTTCTCCATCATTCTCTGTTTGTGGCACTGCGTGCACATTCAGTCAAGGAAAACTTTGTAGCAGATAGCTTGATACTGTCCGTCCACCTTGTAGATGATCTGCCTCGGGAGCGTCGACCTTCCACTCTTCTCTGTACCACGCAGGATGAATATTATAATCTGTTACAAATATTATAGATTATACATAAATACTTTAGAGAAAGAATGTTAAAAAAAGACTACCATATCTTCTTAATAGCTTACCAGAGGATATTCGACGGGAACCAGTCAAAAATATATTTAAGAACAAACTGAGAAAGTACTTTCTTGATTTGGTTTTGAATTATGTAACTTATTGTGTTAAGACTCAACCGATCCTGCAGACAAACTGTGAAAACAGTTTTGCAGGACAAGTGTAAATTGTAAACATTTTTTTTATAATAATAAATAAATTAATTAAATAATAATTCAAAATTATAAAATATAATATCTATCACGCATTGACCTGATTTTGTATGAATTAGCTTAGTGACACTGCGACGATACTAGCGCCGCCAAGGGAATTTTATTGATTGTAGCTAATAGGAAACATTTTTTAAAAAGTTCAATGAATACTATAAGGAAAGTATGAACAATTTTTGAGATGAACTTATGCAAATAACTTCGTACAAGTAACAATAATTTTCATAACTGCCTAAAGACGCCACTTTTAGCAATTATAGATATTATTGTTATTTGTAAGAAGATATTATTACAGAGGTGGGTTGCGAAATTTCTCAATACTTTCCTTTAAGTTTTAATTGAAGTACATTTAAAAAAAAAATTGGCCACAATCAAATGTATAAATCAAGTGGCGGCGCTTGATTCGCGCGGTGTCGCCTTAACCACTTGTGTTACAGACATCAGACAATAGAAATCCGTGGGAGAGCCACGCTTCGGCATGAATGGGCCAGCTCGACCCGAGTGATACCACGGCCTATCAGAAAACCGGCGTGAAGCAGCACTGTGCTGTGTTTCGCTGCGTGAGAGAGGGTACTGGAGGCCCAAGTCGGGCAAGAGGGGTTTACAGGTTGGCAGCGCACTTGTGACTCACTCGTGACACGGGTGTCTATAGGCGACGGAAATCGCTATGCACGTCTGTCTGGTCCACCTCACACAAATAAAAATATTTAAAAACATTCTAAAGTAAATGACATGAAAATAAATTTGAAATGTTTGATAAGTAAGATAAGAAACAATTTATGACCACAAACACATTACACATAGAACAAAACAGAGACAAAGAGTTCGGCCAACAAAGGACATCATGCCTCAGCATATGCTGCAGCTGCCACACACAGCAGCTGCAGCGCTGATTTTCAGGATGGACCTTGGGTGACGCTTGCATTTGAAAAAAAATATTATAAAACGGATTGACACGCAAGATATTACAAGTAAAAAGAAAATGAAAAATGCTACATAACAAAACAAAGAAAGTAATGACACAGAGATTACATACATAATCACTTTAAAAAAACATTAAACTTATATTAAAAAAAAACACACAAAAAAAAAAGAAACAAACAAAAAAAGGCATTCTCGGGGTAACAATATTGTATAATAAGCGTTTGCGCAAGAGTCACGTCTTATTCGCTAATTTTCAGTACTAGATCGGTCTGTCAAGTCACACAAAATGGGCATGAAAAATATAAGATCTAAAAAAATATAACAAAAGTAAATCAGACGAATTTTTGTGTAGAGTGAAAATCAAATTCACCTTTGCTTTAAGTCATGCCTCCTTGTAAAGAACAGAAAGCTTCAACATAACTAAGTGCCCTTCGAGTACATCAGTCACATCAGCATCAGCCCATTAAGTCCCACTGCTGGGTCACGGGCCCCTCAATCAACGTCATGAGGGGGTTAATTGGCCATACCACCACGCTTGGCAGACGGGTTGGCAAGGGGTTTTGATATAAATGCAGAGTTTTCCTTCTCTGGTTGCTGAAGATCATGCAGCATCATTTCCTTAGTCGCCTTTACGACACCTCGGCAAGGCAGTGAGGGTGGCCTGATTATACTCTGCCGAGGACACACGGCTGCCTACGAGTACACTCGTAAAAAACATAGTTTGTAAAAATCCTAAAGCCACTCACGCAGCCATTCAAAATCATTAATTAATTTAATATTAACATTGGAACACACTTTTAGAATAGATGTTGACGCATGTTAGCAATAAATAAATATTTTCACAACATCACATACAATGATCAGACTCCGCAGATAGGTAGCTCAAGCACCTGTGTCACGCGGATACCAGAATCAACAGTGGGATAAAAAATATATATGATACTATAGTCCTTTTCGTTTCGAAATAGATACTATAATGTAAATAGATCACACCTATACAAACAGGATATTATGTTCATGCACACAAATGTTTGCACTGTCTTCGACTTGATCCTCTTCGGTCGCGTCACACTCAGATGTCACCAATCGAAATATGGAGGATAATGCAATAGATGGGCACTATCGTCTGCGCAACAATTGTGCACTATCTATGTCCTGCGTAAATGGATGATGTGAGAATTTCGCTGCCATACGCCTTTCGGTTATCTCGGTTTGTAGTACATTTTATGCGAAAAAAAAGAATATAGAGCGGTCTAAGGACTGGTTTAGAGCATTGCAGAATGACAGCCCGATATTTTTTTCCAATCGATAAATACTGTTTTTAAATTAGCACTTGGATAGGATTGTTAGAAAATTGGTCAAAAGTATATTAGGAGAAATTAAATAAATGAAAATCCCCGGTGACGTCACAGCTCGGCTAGACAAAAAATGACGCCTTTGCTCACGTTGAATTTAAGAAAAATAACGGATGGACAGCGACAGTAGTGAATAATAACAGAGAGAGTCAACTTTATTTATTGTTATAGCAAAGACATCACCTAGTAGAGCCTCACGTCATATCCTGCATTTATTAACCTGTATTACTCTTTTTTATCAAATAAAACATACACTAATGCAAATAAAAAAAAACTGGGTGATTTTTTTTTTTTCTGTATCGAAAAGCATATAAAAATGGCTAAAATACTTTTTGTCGTATGTCCAGTTGTCACTATTGAAAGCATCTTACACTTACGAAGTAGAAAGTGGACGTCAATGGTGACCTTTTACCTTTTTTTTAGCGGAGCCCGTGCCCAGAGGGCGGACTTACCATGGGCTGACCGCTTTATGATGATTGATGAAAAGTTGGCCGCTTGTGGCCCGTAACCAATTTTCGCGTACAAAACGGGACCACATTGTGCATGGTTATTTAACTACCATACTAGTAAAGTGTTTGGTTTTCTGAGAGGTTGTAATCCCGAAAAATTATTAAAACAGATCGCGTCTAGTAGCTTAACACTAAAATATCGATGGCGTCAAGTAGTGCTGCCATACCCAACTTAAGTACATGTATCAAATACGAGCTAGAAAGAACTCGAATGATAGGCCGAGTAAACGGTCACTGGCTGAGAGCAGCACAACTCACGACTGTGTTAGCCAAGTTAATACCACTACAACATCCTTAGGCTGCGTTTCCACAGAAGTGGAACTGCGCGGAATAGAGCGGAGACCAATCACAGTCTCAATAGTAGATGGGGGTGTATTTTGAGCAATCTGATTCCGGCATTTTGTATAAGTCCCGCTTACACCGCGCGGCTCCCACTTCTGTGGTAAACGCAGCCTTACAATTGAAAACTCACAGTCCATTCGTATGTGAAGGTGAATAGCGACAGTTTATTTTGACATTCACTCAGGAGGACGCTCCTCTTAAAGTAACCGATATTTTTAAGAATCGAGAATATTGTCGTTAGAAATCTAATCGACGTGTTCTTTATTGATTTTAATTTTTATCAACATTTTATCTATGAATTTGCAATATGGGTGTAAAACAAATATGTAAATATTTGAGGGTTACATTACACAAAAACACCAAAGAATAATAAGTATGCATTTCATTCATCTGAAAAATAAACAACACTCGCTCGTGACGTGGGTCGAGAGAGTAACAACACGGCGGGTGGCTCGCACCAAAAGAAATTAATAAAAATAATTATCACAAACATATGGTCATACTACGTCCTTAGGCCTAATGAAGGTTGTCTGTAGATAGAGATTCGTCCCAGCGATAACGACCGCCTTAAATTGTACATTGTATCTCGTATAACCTAGCTGTTTAAATTTTGTATGTTGTGCAAAAAGCGTAGCATTATCTATCTATCTACGTTGACCTGATTCCGTACGTAAGTAGCTTAACACTTGTGTACAGATATCAGACAACAGAGGCACACAAAATATATACTTAAATACATAATACACCAGACATCGAAAACACAGTGTTCATCGCACGAATGTTTGTTCCAGGGTGGGATCGAACCCACGATTTTTGGAGTAAGAGGCAGGGTCATAACCAATTGCGCCATTCGTCAGTCAAAATTATAGTGTTATCATTTTGCACGACAACAATAATCGTAATTCGATGGTAAGATGCTACCCATACGATTACTGATTTTTGTTTTTTTTTTATTCGATTGTTGTGTCAATCTCTTGTGACAAAAATACCGATTAGCGCATTATGCAATTCATTAGTCTTTTATCTAATATTCTGTAACGAACTAATTTAAGTTCTAGCTATAACTATTTCAAATTAATGAGAAAGTTTAATACTTGTTATTTTGGAAGAATAAGATCACAAAAAAGTTAACGATTTTTATAACCTACTTGTAGAAAGTTAGATGCAAGATACGAAACGTTTTAACTGTCCTATTCACCTCTGAAGGTGAATAGGATAGTTAAAACGTTTCGTATCTTCTATTCAGTATCTGAATACTGAATTGACTAAGAATCAACAAAGGAGCCATATCTACCACAAATATCTTAACGAAAAAATCAGACTTTTGTATCAATTCATACACATCATTTTCATTATTAATAATGGAGGCAAATATATTTCTAGAATGATTAATGAATCAAGTTCATATTGTATTTATTTATTGTACACACCTAGGTCTTGATGTAAAGTAGAAATGAATAATTTATGACGCAGGGGTTTTGTTCAATAGACACCGCGAAGATGTAGCAGCTATAGAAGTTATTGATGTAAATGGAACTAAAATTCTGGACGTCATAGCATGTTTATGCATACATTAAGGGCTTTCATAAACGTTCAATAAATCTTTGCTATCTAAAACGGTGTTATACTCGTAAAACAGTTTGACGTATGTAAGTACGTTTTCAATAGCTTGACTAAAGTGCCAATTTGATTGTTTAGCCATTTTTTTTATTTTAATTTATATTTGTTTAAAATATTTGCATGCCATATTGTATTGGCTAAACATGAATGTGCTTTTATTCATCATCATCAGCCCATTGAAGTCCCCACTGCGGGGGCACGGGCCTCCCACAAACACATGAGGGGTAATTGCCATACTCACCACGCTTGGCAGACGGGTTGGCGAGGGTTTTGATATAAATGCAGAGTTTTCCTTCTCTGGGCGTTGATAATCATGCCAGCAGCTTTACCTTAGTCGCCTTTTACGACACCTCGGTAAGAGTGAGGGTGGCCTATTCTACTCTGCCGGGGACCACACGGCTTTTATTACCTACTGTGTAATTATATCGGGATCTTTTATACCATGTTTTTAGCAAATAAATTAATTTGAATTTATGAATTTTTTGAACAAAAAAAATCATACAATATTCCGCAAAAAAATTAAAACTGCTTTATAACATCATTTTAGTTAGCTGACGCATCGATGAAACTAGCGCCGCCAATAGATATGTAATATAAATTGTGGAGATTATCAGACATGTTTTTTTTTAAAGTACCTACCTAGAACAGTGTAACACACAGTACTTATTAAGATTTTATAAGACAAAATTATGGCATTAGTTTTTCCTACGTCATCATCATAACGCCCTGTTGGTCTAGTGGTTTAGGTACCGGGCCGTGAATTCGGGGCCGTCAATCGAACCCAGGAAGGTTTGATTCCCGGGTCAAGCGAGAAGTATGTTTCGAGGTTTTCGAACGTAGCTCGGGTTTGTGATCACCAATCCGGCAAGCGTGGTGATTAATGTTGGTAAACCATTAAATAAATAAATAAGCCTAATAGCATCTTAGTAGCGATAACTTGATTTCTATGATGGAGGCCTTTTCCCTGCAGTGGGACAGTATATAGGCTGATACTATTTTTTTCATCATCATCATCATATCAGCCCACATCCACCCACTGCTGAGTACCTATAGGCCTCTTCTTAATCACGCCACTCCGTTCGATCTCCTACTAGCCTTATGCATTGTTTCCCCACAAACGTTACAATATCGTCGGACTATCGGGCAGGTGGTCTACCCACAGGACGTCGTCCCATTCTTGGCTGCTATTCGGTAAGTTCTATAGTCCACCTATCATCTTTATGCCTTGCCAGGTGTCCTGCCCATCTGCACTTTACTCTCACACTCGCGTGGCAACGTCTACTACCCTAGTTCTCTTTCGGATTCCTACATAATATCCATACAGGGTGGGGTTCGAACCCTGGACCTTTGGCGTAAGAGGCAGGGTCACTACCAATTGCGCCATCCGGTCAGTTGACATTACCTTCTACCTCATACTTTGATACTTTTGTTATTGTTATTTTTTCATGTTCATCCTGTTAGCTATCCTAAAAAATAAATACCGAAATAAAATCATAGACTACATACTAATAGTTAAAGTCACAGTTCTGATACGCACCAAAAAAAGGCGATTTCTAAGAAAAATAATTCAGAAGTGTTATGTACACTTATCAATTATTTTTCTTAGAAATCCTTTTGTAAAAATGTCTCATAATCGCCACAATTATTACAAATCTTCTGGCGGCGCTAGTTAGTTAGTAGTTAGTAGGCTAGTTTGGTCGATGCCTGAAAAATTTAATAATTTTTTTGCGTACAAACACGGACCGCGTACAAAAGCGACCACTTTTGGCGTGAATCAATTTTTCGCGTACGCGTTGGACCTAGAATTTTTTCATGGTTATTTAATAAATAGTATAAGTGTTTGCCGAAATTGTTTAAAATAGATTTGGTTTAGTACCTAAAAATTTAAATCGATTAGCGTCGCTATTGTGACCTACTCGTCACCTTAACCGAAATACACAGGTACATTTGGACCTCATAGCAGCCATTCAAAGTGAAATGAATTAAATGTTTCTACAATTATTCAATTCTGTTGTATACGGAACCGTCAGGCTGCCAAATAGTTCTAGACTTTTTTGAACCGTTCGTTGGCAGATTGAAAAGAGATCGGAATTCAGTTTCCAGATCTATTATCTATTTTATTTGAACAAAAACCTATAAAATGTATGAAAATTACTCTTAGGTACTTTTAATCGCCGATCGTTGAGTTTGGTCGTCATAGCCGAATGGTCAGGAGGACACAGAAGACCGATCGTAGCTCAGTGGTTCAGAACGTACCTTCCATAAGAGAGGGATCGCGTTCGAATCCGTGCATGTACCTCTGGATTATTCAAATCTATGGGCGTATTTTCTTCTTACGAGAAAATATCAATGAAAGTTTTCGCGTGTGATAAATCCGCTAGATGGAGTACTATAGTAGTGAGGCCCATATACAATGTAATTGGTTATTTTTAAACGTTATCTGTCAAAATGTCAATTTGACAAACTAAACAACCAATGCGGTTGATGTTGGACCTCAGTCCAAGAGTACGCCATCTAGCAGATTTTTCACACGTGAAAACCCTCATTCCATTCATATTATTATATTGGATACGAAGATATCCGTCAAGAAAATATCCGTTTTTCCCTCATTGTGATGAGTTTAAGTTTTCCTGGTACCAAATACCGCTTTTGTTGCTAATTGTACTCACTCCATCAAATCTGACAGCGCTTCGACTGAGTGAGATTACATTCTGCCTCGGACATCTCCTGTCTTGCACAAAGACAGTGCATACAGTCGTGGTCGAGAGGCCCGTGTCTAAGCTATAAGCGGTAGTGCACTTAGCCACAAATGGTTCTATGTATGGGTGAGTGACTATTACTTATCGATTTGAAAGGGTTTCTAAATACTGATTCCCGTAATTTAATACTGCGACTAATGATGTTTAATACATTACTTTTATTTTTTTTTTATGCTAAGGGCGACAAACGAGCAAGCGGGATCCTGATGGAAAATAATCAACGCCGCCCATGAACATTTATGTGTTAGGCTGCCGACGAGCAGACGGATCGCCTGAACATTCGCGAAATCGAAGAGATCGTTACTGCGCAGGAAAACTAAGGTCTCATACATAACCCAAAGGATTGCATGCCTCAAGTGGCAATGGGCAGGGCACATAGCAAGGCGAACAGACGGCGGTTGGGGCGGAAAGGTCCTCGAGTGGAGGGTAGGTACAGAAAGTCGCAGCCGTGGCAGGCCCCCTACAAGGTGGACCGACGATCTGGTGAAGATCGCAGGAATCCATTGGATGCGGGCGGCACAGAACCGATCTGTGTGGAGAACATTGGGGGAGGCCTATGTCCAGCAGTGGACGAGTGTGGGTTGCTAATGATGATGACTAATCTTGGAGCCCAATTCTCGTGCACTCGAAGATCAAGTCCAACATAGATATTATCATACATTCGGGGAAGGGGGGTTTAAAGGTTGGCAGCGCACTTGTGCCTCCACTGGTATCGGGTGTCCATGAGCGGCGGCAATCACTTACCATCAGGTGATCCGTCTGCTCGTCTGCCATTATTTATTGTTGTTCTTAGTGGATTAAAGAAAAAATACAATACCACTGCCACAAATTACACCGCGAGTATCTTATGGTTTCCTTTTTGGTTTCTCGCTGACACAAGGCAGAGTAACACGGACCAGTCCCAACAGCAAGATTCACCCCGGATTTGTGGTGCTTTTTCTCGGTACCAACCAGTTGCTTTAAACCTCCGCAAGCCATAATGATTGGATTAAACACTGCGAGCTGGCGTACAAGGCAGTCTACCGAGGAGATGCTCTACAGTAACTTACGTCAGCACTGTTACGTCACTTATCTACAAGTAACTCGCACGAGCGCGCTAAAAAGTGGCTCGCTTAAGGTGACGGGTAGGGCACACGACGCCAATCGATTTTAATGTTTAGCTACTAAACCGGATCCATTTTAAACAATTTCGGGATTACAACCCTTTTATACTATTTATTAAATAACGATGCACAAATGTTGGGTCCGTTTTTGAACGCGAAAAATTAATTCACGCCAAAAGCGGCCACTTTTGGCGGTAATCCAAAATTCGAGTACAAAAGCAGACCAAACAGCTAACTATAAGTATTAAATAAATTATACAGGTGTTTGCCGAGAGGTTGTAACCCCGAAATTGTTTAAAATCGATCCGGTTTAGTAGCTAAAAATTAAAATCGAATGGCTTCGCTAGTGCGGCCTACCCGTCACCTTAACAAACCAAGTAAGATAAGATAAGAAATCATTTATTTGACACTTTACATGGACATTTAAGAGAGTAACTGCCGCACTCAGAGATGTCAAATTAAATTGGTACTTAAAAAAAATATTGACACATCGCACCTTCAGAATTATAGAAACATTTTTTTTTTTACTTACCATCAGGTGAAATATGGTCAAACGCTTACCGTTTGACCATATTTCACCTGATGGTAAGTGATAATATTGGTCTAAGATGTAGCACGATTACCTAGAAGATACCTATTCACTCGCGCTTCGAAAACCCCCAAATTGTAGCCTCTAGGGAACACCTCCTCAGGCAGCTGATTCCACTGTTTCGCAGTACGAATAAGGAAACAGGATTCAAACCTCTTTGTGCGGACTTTTGGTATTTCTACCATGTACCGGTGTCGATTGAGGGTCTGCCTGGACCAAATATTAATTGTAACTATTTATAATGTGTACGTAAAAAAGCATAGTAAGATATGCAATTCTTAAAACATAACCTCTTTGTATACAATATCTAGATAACATTAATTTCCTATTTAATGTCGTGACATTCCCAAATTTAGTTTTTTGCATTAGGTTTCTATATGTCTGAAGGTGCGACATATTTCAATACGCATAAAGACTTTCCTTAATTAAGTAAGTGATACCACTGCCTCACAGAAGACCGGCGTGAAGCAGCGCCTGCGTTGTGTTTCGCCGTGTGAGTGAGATTCCGGAGGCCCTATGGGGGGATGGGGAAAAGGTTGGCAGCGCACTTGTGACTCCACTGGTGTTGCGGGTGTCCATGGGCGGCGGAATTGCTTACCATCAGGTGATCCGTCTGCTCGTCTGCCACCTCCCTCATAAAAAAAAAGTGAACATTTAGCTTAATTGACGTCTCTGAGTGCGGCAGATAGACTACAAGTAAGACTACTAGCTGGGCAGCAGCTGGCAATGTTTTTAGTTAAGCTCTCAGATGAGCCGTCTGCTCTTCTATCAGGCATAATGTTTTTATACGATAACTGACAGACGAATCGCTTGATGGTAAGCGATTGCCGCCGCCCATAGATACCCGCGACACCAGTGGAGTCACAAGTGCGCTACCAACCTTAAAACCCCCCTTTCCTTCGGATTGGGCCTCCGGTATCCTTACTCACGCAGCGAAACACAGTACATTGTAAAAAAAAGTCAAAAAAACTTGCGAATTTTTTTCGTATAGCACCCAATGTTATTATTTTCAAAACAAATATAGGAAGCCTAGGTCACCTGGACATTAATAAGGAATCAATTGATACCTGATTACATTGAACATACAAACATATTTACATACATACATACAAAGACAGCTGAAACCATAACCCTTCACTTTCGGCTTTGCCGTAGTCGGGTAAAAAACCGGCCAAGTGCGAGTTGGACTCGCCCATGAAGGGTTCCGTAGCAGCAAGTATTAAAAAAAACTACTTACTAGATCTAATTCAAACTAATTTTCGTTGGTAGCTTTCATGATTATGTAAATCATATATTTTTTTAGTTTTATATTTTTTTTATTATAGAAGTTAGAGGAGGGGGGGGGGGGGGGGGGGCACAC
The DNA here is from genome assembly GCA_019059595.1 of Marasmia exigua. Taxonomy (NCBI): domain Eukaryota; kingdom Metazoa; phylum Arthropoda; class Insecta; order Lepidoptera; family Crambidae; genus Marasmia; species Marasmia exigua. The sequence continues at coordinate 9,450,391 of CM032484.1, read as the reverse complement.
AATTCACCACTTTGGGAGCGTCACTTGCGCAAAGTATTGTGTTAAGAAAAAAATGATGCTAAAAACCTCAACACCATTTTTAAAGACCTATCCATAGATACCCCACACGTATAGGTTTGATGAAAAATAAACATTTTTGAGTTTCAGTTTCAAGTATGGACACCCCCAATTTTTTATTTTTTCCAATTTTTGTATAAAAATCGTAATACGGTTTACAAAATACATCTATTTACCAAGTTTCAATAGTATAATTCTTATAGTTTCGGAGAAAAGTGGCCGTGACATACGAACGGACGGACAGACGGACAGATGGACAGACATGACGAATCTATAAGGGTTCCGTTTTTTGCCATTTGGCTACGGAACCATAACAAGCAAAAACTTCCTGGCATATTATTTAAGCAGCATTCTGGCGACTCCTACAGTCAAACACTCCGCGTGGGCTGATGCAATTCAAAAAAAAGGGCAAGGTAGAAACCCCAAATCTGAGAAACATTGATATGCCTTAACCAAATTGGCAAATAATGAAGCGGCATGTAATTAGGTCGAGGTATTGTGTAAGTCGGTCAAAAACCTTTGAAAGCCTAGGAAACTAAGAAGTCTAATTATCTCACCACTACCTCTAATGAACGAATTATCGGGTTAAAACTTCTTCAGGTAGGCTTGCACGAATATTCATTACCTAAGAGTATCGAAATCAACTTACCATACAACTTACATTTTTGGGCCCGCTCGACCGGAGTGATACCACGGCCTCACATAAAAACAGCGTGATGTGGCACTGTTGCTGTGTTTTGCTGCGTGAGTGAGGACACCGGAGGCCCAGTCCGGGGGAAAGGAAGGTTAAAATGTTGGCAGCGCACTTGTGACTGCAATGATGTCGCTGGTGCCCATGGGCGGTGGCAATTGCTAACCATCAGGTGTTCTGTCTGCTCGCCTGCCACCTATCACATAAAAAAAACATATCTATGTATATAGGTAAACATAACGAAAGGCTTGAAATATATATTACAGCACCTCCTCATTGTAGAATTAACTTCTCGCAGCGGTATTTCCGAACCGGTACGACAGAGATCTTCAAGAAACGAGCCTATACCTTTCTAAAAGGCCGGCAACGCTGATGCGTTCCCTTTAGAGGAATGGAGATCCATTCCCACTGGTGTGGTTGATATCCATGGACGGCGGCTATCACTTACCATCAGGTCACTCGCTTGCTTGTTTGCCTCCCTTTCTCACTAAAAAAAATGTCGGTACTTAATTTTTTTACATTATGACTCTAACCGAAGATATCTTGCCAATGTCAAGTTATTTATTCAGAATAAGTGGGTAGGCAACAGTCGAAGTCAAAGTCACAGACACTCAATAAAACGCCGGTTTTTTACTTTAAAATATCAATAATACACAAATCCGTGTGGTCCCCGGCAGAGTAGAATAGACCACCCTCACTATTACCGAGGTGTCGTAAAAGGCGGCTAAGGTAAAGCTGCTGGTATGATCATCAGCACCCAGAGAAGGAAAACTCTGCATTTATATCAAAACCCTCGCCAACCCGTCTGCCAAGCGCAGTGAGTATGGCAATTACCCATCATGTGATTGAGGGAGGCCCGTGCCCCAGCAGTGGGGACTTAAATGGGCTGACGATGACGATGATGATGATCAACCTACGGATTCTACCGATACCACTCTAAACACAATCGCGGGTTTTAAGACTATTAGGTCCGAGCAAGTTGTCCGTGACAACTCACTCGACACACAATAGCAGTGTTAAAAACAAAATAATTCAACGATGTTTAATACCATGACTTGATTTATTATTATGACTGACCAGATGGCGCAATTGGTAGTGACCCTGCCTCTTACGCCAAAGGTCGTGGGTTCGATCCCCACCCTGGACAAACATTCGTGCGATGAACACTTGTGTTTGTTCGGTGTCTGGGTGTAATATATGTATTTAAGTATATATTTGTGTTCCTCTGTTGTCTGATATCTGTAACACAAGTGCTTAAGCTACTTAGTACGGAATCAGAACAACGTATGAGATGTTCTCAGAATTATATATTATATTATCAGGATCACTTCGCGGTATTAGATACTAATTTAAAACCTTTGAATTGCATCAGCCCACGCGGAGTGTTTGGCTGTAGGAGTCGCCAGAATGCTACTTAAATAATATGCCAGGAAGTTTTTGTTTGTTAGGGTTCCGTAGCCCAAAGGCAAAAGACTTGACCCTTATAGATTCGTCATGTCTGACCGTCTATCCGACTGTCCATCTGTCCGTTTCTCCGTCTGTCCGTCCGTCCGTATGTCACAGCCACTTTTCTCCGAAACTATAAGAACTATACTATTGAAACGTGGTAAATAGATGTATTTTGTTAACCGCATTACGATTTTTACACAAAAATTGTAAAATATAAAAAAATTGGGGGGTCTCCATACTTAAAACTGACTTAAACTATAAATTTTTTTTTCATCAAATCTATACGTGTGGGGTATCTATGGATAAGTCTTGAAAATGATGTTGAGATTTTTCCCATCATTTTTTTCTAAATACAATACTTTGCGCAAGAGACGCTCCCAAAGTGGTAAATTGTGTGTCGTTGTCGTCCCCCCCCCCCTCTAACTTCTATAATAAACAAATCATACAACAAAAAAAATGTTTTGTACATTATCATGAAAACTAACAACGAAAATTGGTATGAACTAGATATAGTGAGAAGTTATTTTTTAAAACGTTATATACCGTAAACCGCAATTCGCCTTCCATATATCTTACTTGCTGCTACGGAACCCTTCATGGGCGAGTCCGACTCGCACTTGGCCGGTTTTTATTCTAAAATGTCAGAAGCCATTTATCGCGCATCTTATGGTAAGTAGTTCCACGATCTTATTGAAAGACAGACAGGTTCAAAACCTTTCCATGGGTCGATCAAACCCCTCAGTTTCCTTTACCGCAGAATGCTGATTAAATTTTCAGCTGTTTAAACCATGTTATTCACTAGATACGAACACCACATTTCGTGAGGTGTACATACGGAAACAGGTCGAGTTGCCCTCCGCAATGCAAAAATAGCACTTGTGTCTCAGACGTAAGGACAAAAGCTGTGTTAATACGATACCAACTATAATGAATGTCTTAAAGCTAATAACAGGTCTTAACTGATAGTAAACAATCCGGGGTTCCACAGGGGTCGGTCTTAGGACCGCTCCTGTGGAATATGGGCTACGATTGGCTCCTCCGCGGCGCGCTTCCCAGGGACGTCGGTGTAATATGTTATGCCGACGATACACTTATCACCGCCCGGGGAAAAACTTTTGAGCGCGCCGCCAGCAAGGCATCTGCTGGTGGGAACCAAATTGTAGCCCGGATGCGGAGGTTAGGCCTTGATGTGGCGCTGGAAAAGACCGAGGCCATATTTTTCCATGGGCCTCGGCAGCGTCCTCCGCGGGACGCGCACCGCATCCTCGGAGGTGTGAGGACGCCGATAAAGGCCGAACTGAAATATCTCGGCCTAATTTTGGACGCCCGGTGGACCTTCGTCCCCCACTTTAAAGGGCTGACACCGCGCCTGCTCAAAGCAGCTAACAGCCTTTCTTGGCTGATGCCTAACCTCGGGGGCCCAGGTTCCAAATCCCGGAGGCTCTATTCCGGCATATTAAGGAGCATGGCGCTGTACGGTGCGCCCATCTGGGCTGAGGCACTCCCTAACTCCGAAATTGTTCGGCTCCTGCGGAGACCCCAGCGCGCCATCGCGCAACGTGCCGTGAGGTCCTACCGTACGGTGGGATTCTCCGGGGCCTGCGCGCTTGCGGGTGATGCTCCGTGGGAGCTGGAGGCGGAGGTGCTGGAGGCCATATACAGATGGTCTGTGACAACATTTGCCCCAGAGAGCGAGAGGCGGCCAGGAAAGAGTGCCATGATGAAATGGTCACTCTCTGGGCCTCGAACCTCAGTCGGTCCAAGTTTAACCGCCGAGTATCGGACGCGCTCGCCCCGGCACTTGACCGGTGGCTCGAGCGGCCGCACGGTGCCCTCAGCTACAGGATGGTGCAGGTGATGACCGGGCATGGCTGCTTTGGTCATTACCTGCATCGCATCCGCCGAGAGGGAGCTCCTTCCTGCCACGAGTGCGGCGCTGCTGATGACACGGCGGATCATACGCTCGCGTATTGTCCGTCGTGGGACCAGCAGCGCCAGGCACTGGTGGCGAAGGTCGGCCAGAACCTCGCCCTTGGTAGTATAGTGGAAGCTATACTGGCAGGGGAAGAGGCCTGGAAGGCCTTCGCCACCTTCTGCGAGGAGGTGGTGGCAGGAAAGGAAGCGGCGGAGCGCGCGCGGGAGGAGGATCCTTCCGCCGACGCGCTCCGAAGAGCGAGGAGGGGTCGAAGACGCCGACAATATGTGCGTCTCCTTCCTCTCCTTGGAGGTGGCCAGTCGGCGCATGGTACTGGGGTACCCGCGCCGGCATTGCACCGGTCACCTCCAGTGCTCGTTAGGGACGGCTGCTCACCCTCGGCTGTCCCTAACGCCCCCCCAGCCCACCCGGGGGGGGCAGCGTCCTGCCCGCCGTGTAGGCGGGCTCCGTCCGGGGGGTCGTGCACATGGCTTTGTGCCCGTCACCACGACCCCCCACTATGGACGATGAGAGGGTGCCCAGGGGTTTTAGTCGGTAGACCCCCGCCATCATGCGGGGGGAGCATGCATACCCGTCCGCCCCCAGGCGGACGGGTATGCGTAACGCATTTCCCCTGGGAGAACAAAAAAAAAAAAATAGTAAACAATAGCAATAAACTGTGCTTTTTTGATCTTCTGATACTTTTCGAGTAAAACTGTGGAAAACAATAATTTTCCCTCAAAGGAAATTAAGATAGACCCAATTTTGTAGGAAGAGTGTTTCTTTAATATTTTCTAATATGAGAAAATATTAAAAAACACTCTTCCTACAAAATTGGGTGTTTTATTTTATGCTAGAGGCGGACAAACGCGCAAGCGAGTCACCTGATCGAAAGTAATCATCGCCGCCCATGAACATCCGCGAAACCAGAGAAACGCTAATGTGTTGCCGGCCTTTTTAAAAAAGAGTACGCTCTTCTCTTGAAGGTCCCTAAGTTGTAGTCGTTTTTACCTAATCTAAGTACTATGTTTTTTATAAATAAATCAAAGAGCATAATGTAATTTGTCGTGGTTCGTGTTCTTGTGAAGAGGAGATGAGTAAAACTCGAAGTCCAGATTCGTATTGATTTTATTTACAACTTACAACTATTTATGGTTAATTGAACTTACCTTAAGTGAACTTCAACCATAATTATACGAGTTGCTGCATCCGTAGAGATTTAATAAACCATGTAGTACGTTTTACGTCGTACTGCATCATCACACGAATTTTAGATCTTATTTTAAAGAAATAAAAATAAAAAATATTGATTTGACTTCGACCGCCATTCCTAGTTCTCGAGCCGAGAGAGGGGTGGCGCTGCCATCATTCGTTTTAGAGTAAAAATAATTTTCTTCATTCTGCAGGGTTTGACATAGTCATTGGGAGGGCTGGGATCTTAAATCTCTACGGATGCAGCAACTCGTATAATTATGGTTGAAGTTCACTTAAGGTAAGTTCAATTAACCATAAATTATACTTCGTTGCTGCATCCTATGAGATTTAATAAACCATGTAGATGTTTAGAGCTTGAGTGCAGAATGAAATACATTTATTAATGAAATAAAAATTGTGTTTATTACCCAAACACATTAAACAATGAAACATAACAAAATGAACAAAAATAAAATGTCTTATTCGCTAATGTTAAAGACGGCTCTAGCAAAATGTCCGTCTAGACTAGAATCAACTAAAGGTAAATTATAGAATTTTGCAAAGCACAGAGAAGAGCCAGTCCAGCCAGCTGCACGTTTTATAACGTCGACTGAGACGCCGGCACGGTGAGCCGCCGACGTCGATGCGTGTCGTGTACTATGCGACGTGTAAACACTAACATCAATACCACTGTCATTAATCGCCTGTTTTACCCAACGACTTATTGACTGAGCAGTGGCATTATGAATAGGCTTCTTGATGGTTAAGATGAGCCTGTCCGTGGCTGGCTGATCTCGCATTTCTCTAGTCTTATTCATATAATCAGAAATAGTTTTCGCTGGACAAATATTAGGCTTTTCATTAAAAAATGGAATCACCAAGTTTCGATTTGCCCTGTTAGGTGCTGATGTTTTGATGAGCTCATCTAATGTTATAGTAATTGAGGATTCACCCACCGAAATATTATTAAATTTAATCAGTGAAAGCGTTTGAACTCGTTGTCCGGTTGACAACGCGAGTAGAGTAACGAGTTTTTTGGTAATTCCATCTAAAGACAATGATTCATTAGGATATTGGTTAGAAAGATAATCCAAGACCAAGCTAGGATTCCAGGTGTTTTGATATTTAGGAAAATTTGGCCTAGTCCTAAAGACTCCTTTTAGAAATCTACCAACACATTCATTTGTTCCTTTTTCTTTCCCTACTATTAATGATAACGCCGATCTAAAACAATTCAATGTGGCATAACTCGCACCATTATGAAACTGAGTAGTAAGGAACCTTAATAACTCCGGAATGGAGGCTTTAAAGAAATTAACATTATTACTCTTGCAAAAATTAAACCATAATTTATAAGCTGTATTATATTGATTTTGTGTACTCTGAGATAAAGAATTAACCATAATATCTACTGTATTAATATCTAGTGACTGTTGGATGAACGCTTCCCGGAGAGTATTGCGCACACCAGGGTAAGATTGGGCCATAAAGGATGAGGCGTTCTGGAAGGAGAAAGTAGCATATCTTTATCAGGTCCAAAATAGATTAGTTCAGAATCAACTAAAGACATAAAAAGGGGGAACCAAGGCTGGCTTGGCCAGTAAGGTGCAACGAAGATTCCGGAAGCACCGTCATTAATAATTTTCCTAATAGATTTTAAAATAATGGCAAAGGGGGGGAAGGCGTAAAAGAAGAATTGGTCCCATTTCAGAGTAAAGGCATCGATTTCGTAAGCATCCGGGTCTCGTTTCCAGGAGACGAACCTCGGACACTTTTTATTTATACAAGACGCGAAGAGGTCCACCTCAGGTTCACCTAATTTTTCAACTATCTCTTGGAAACAAGACTCACGCAATTCCCACTCCGTGTCTACGTTCGTACACCGCGAGGCTCGATCGGCCTCAGTGTTGTCTCGTGACTTAATGTATGACGCAAATATGAAAATTTTCCGATTTTCACACCACTGCCATATATCGCGAGTTATTTTATTTAAATGTGGAAATTGTATTCCACCCATCCTATTAATATATGATATGGCAGTGGTGTTGTCGATGCGCAAGAGTATTTCCGAGTTAGTCATGAATTTACAAAAACATTTTAATGCCATAAACGCAGCGAGTAATTCCAAATAATTAATATGATTTTTCATATCACTTTGAGTCCAGAAACCACTAACGGTTTCTCCATTGCAAAATGCTCCCCATCCTGAAAGTGATGAATCTGAAAATATTTCCAATTGAAAGTGATTTAATTGAATAGCGTTATCTGCATAGTTAATAATTCTTTCCCACCATTTAAAATCCTCTTGTAACGAAGAGGAAATTCTCATTTTTGCGTCATAGGATTGGTATTTTTCTAAGGCTAGATATTTTTCTCTCTCGAATTGTTTCGTATACAGCCAGCCGTAAGATACGGCTGGACAAGCCGCGGTTAAAGTTCCCACAAACTGAGCAAACTCTCTAATCTTTATAGTAGATTTTGATGAAATGTTTTTAGTGAGTTCATAAATTTTTATACGTTTCTCAGTAGGTAATTCTAAGGTCATTTTTCGAGAATTTAGTTGAAGGCCCAAGAACTTACAATTTTGTGTGGGGGTAAAATTACTTTTTTCCATATTAATTACAAAACCTAGACTTTCTAAAATATTCGCAACTGTTTTTACTGAGTTTAAACATGATGAGAAGCTATTTCCTGTTATCCAGATGTCGTCTAAATACCCTACTAATGTATGACCATTAGTGCGTAAATAGGTAAGTACCGGCTTCATTAGCTTAGTAAAACAGTATGGAGCGGATGACTGACCAAAACATAATGAAACAAATTCATAAAGTGTATTTTCAAAACGAAATCTTAGGTATTTTCTAAATGATTTATGGACGGGTACTAAAAAGTACGCCTCCTTTAAGTCAATTGTTGCCATGTAAGAGTCATATGATAGGAGTTTACATGCCGTGCGTATATCTTCCATTTTGAAATGTTCTTGAATAATGAATTTATTAAGAGATTTTAAATTAAGGATAAATCTATAAGTACCGTTGCTTTTCGGTGTTAGAAAAATAGGAGAGATAAATTGACCTTCACAATCGGTACATGGTACTATCGAGCCTAATTGTAAAAGGTTTTGAATCGAGGCTACCATTTCGGGTCGTGAATAGGGTGGATTGCTTGGTTCGTATAGTTGAACCGGGGTTTCACAAAATCTTAACTTGTATCCTGTAACTATTTCTAGTATTTGAGGATCATCCGAAATACGTAACCATTCATGCAAAAAATACTGAATACGTCCCGCATGGGGTACCTCTAGCGACGGGCGCTGCGGCTGCGGTTCTGTGCTCGGGCTGGCGGCGGCGGCGGCGGACGGCGCTGCTGACCCGGCGGTGGCGGCGGCCTCCTCGCTGCTGGCAGGGGCAGCGGGTAGTAGCGCGGCTGCGTGAGGGTGGCGCGTGATGGCCCGGCCCCGCTCGCCAGGCGGGGGGGCGCGCGTGAGTTTCCCTGTTGTAGACTCGTGCTCTTTCTTGCTGACTGAGTAAGTGCAGGAACCGCTTTTTTAATCTGTAGGCCAGATTTTTCCAAAGACTTGGTATTTTTAATGTTATCTACCAAGTTTTCGCCAAAAAGATATTTATCTCTTTTTACACCTTCTATAACTTTGATAAAACTTTTATCCAACATCGGAATTATGAGACGTCTACGGTTCATGGTTTCTTCGTAATGAAGGTCCAAAAGTATTTGATTCACTTCGGAGATTCTTTTTATTATCTCTAATTTACTAACATCTTTAGTTATCAATTCTGAAGTTAGGTCTGCCAACCCAGCGATACCATAACCCAGCTGATTCTGCATTGTTTCGAGGCGCTTGTCTCTATTTTTAGCCGGATCGATGAGGATTGACACCACTTCACCATTCAATTTGGGCGCTTTGGCCAACTGGAAATTCTCTGGAATAAGAGTTTTAGTCATCAAGGCCTCTTTCTGCTCCTTGGCAAGCCCTTCCACTAATATTTTTCCCAAACGTTCAGAGATTTCCGAGGGAATTCTTTTGCCAAAGATTTCCTCTGACCGTTTTGGCATGCCAAGCACTTCAAGAATTTCTGGAGGAATTGTATCATTTGCTTCAGTGGGCGATGAACTAGGAGATACAACTGAGGCTACAGATTTCACTCGTTTCACTTCTTCTTCATGGAGTTCTTCTGGAGCAGAATCTAAACACACCACATCAGTGTCCATGTCATTGTGTTCTACTGGTCCAGGGCCGAGTGTTGAAGTTGCACAGACAGGCAGTTGTGATCCATCCAGCAAGCCATAATGTTCCTGCGCCGAAAAGTTATCCTCGGTGGCCTCTCGAGCATACCCATCCAGCTGTAGCTCCTCCTGATAATCGTAGTTATCATTTTCACAGCCTAGAAAGAAAGTTATGTTTCTTTATATTACGAAAACCATCATTCCAGATGACATCGCGTGCCACCACTGAGGAAATAGGTTATATGTGCCGACTTTGCGGTCAATGAATATGACTATATGTTTTCTGGATAACATCCCGTGTTACCACATCGAGAGAATAAGTTTCCGGATGACATCGCGTGCCACCACTGAGGAAACAGCAAATACACTGTTAGAACAGGCTCCGGTGTGTAAATGTTTATTTTCTGGATAACATCTCGTGCTACCACATTATGAAAATAAATAATATTTTTCCGGATGACATCACGTGCCATCACTGAGGAAATAATGTAAATTATAGCGTATGTACACAAACACTATATACTGTTAGGATTTTTTAAAATAATTAGAAGAAAAAACTGACCTCCATGTTGACTATTTACATTTGGACTTTTCCGATATTGTAACTCCATTTCCAAACGCGAATTTTCCTTTTAATCTCGTCATCGGTCTTTTCACTTGTCCTCTTACCCATTTCACTACAAAACTGCACTGTAAGCTTGATATTTCCACAAAAACAAATATTTTAAATAACGAACACGTAAATGATGCAGCACACGGAAAACGAATGATGGCAGCGCCACCCCTCTCTCGGCTCGAGAACTAGGAATGGCGGTCGAAGTCAAATCAATATTTTTTATTTTTATTTCTTTAAAATAAGATCTAAAATTCGTGTGATGATGCAGTACGACGTAAAACGTACTACATGGTTTATTAAATCTCATAGGATGCAGCAACGAAGTATAATTTATATTAAAACTAATCCTACATCTTATTGGCTAATATAAATCTACAAATCAGAACACATTATTTATTGCCAATCACAAATTAGTTGTGAACTACCTCCGGAGGACGCGCAGTATTTATGTGGAGGGCCACGGAGAGACAGAGAGGGCGCGCTCGGACCTCTCGCGCCAAGGTTATAAATATAAGCGGCGTGGAGTGCGCGCGCCTCTCAGTCGTGCGATGTTTTGCTCGCGAGTATGACGGTCTCCCATAAATTAATGCACTTTGTTTTGGGTATCAACGAAGGTAGCAAACACAAATACAGTTGTAATATTATGTAGTACCCAAAAACTGAACAAATACAAGTATTCATCACGCGAATGTTTGTCTAGACTACGAGCAACCTTCGACCTTTGTCAAAACGGCTGCGATACGAAAATAATTTTAACAAAAATAATAACGTGCCATGTGGATAATAAGAACCCTGATGTGGGTCAATAAGACACCTGATATGGGCAATATTTTAGCCTAAACCATTTAGGGTTAGGTTTGTTTATTTATTTACTAACTGATGCCCGCGGCTTGACTCACATGAGATTTAGCTTGCCACTAACTGCCACACTCAGAGTCGTTGATTAACTTAATTGGCTACTTAAGAAAAAATCATCATCATCATCATCATCATCAGCCCATTTAAGTCCCCACTGCTGGGGCACGGGCCTCCCTCAATCACATGAGGGGTAATTGCCATACTCACTACGCTTGGCAGACGGGTTGGCGAGGGTTTAGATATAAATGCAGAGTTTTCCTTCTCTGGGTGCTGATGATCATGTCAGCAGATTTACCTTAGTCGCCTTTTACGACACCTCGGTAAGAGTGAGGGTGGTCTATTCTACTCTGCCGGGGACCAAGAAAAAATATTGACACTTATTTTGATACGTATAAAGACTACCGACAATAAAGTTAATGAACATTAGCTTTAATGACGACTCTGAGTGCGACCGTAAAATCTTTTATGGGGTATAAACAAAAAAAGTTAAATTTGAATACCTTACTTGTAACATCTTGTTACAAACACACGTAGTCCAATCAAATATTTGAATTGAATTGAACTTTCACTATATTTAGGCCAAAATAATAAGCCGCATTTGACACTCTAACAAAATTCGACAGCATACCCCTGTAACAACACTCATTGAATTTATTAATCTTTTCTATGTTAAAAAAGCACATTTTTTTAGTTTTTTAAAGCTATGTTTGCATTTATTTGTTACAATAAAGACAAAAAATATAATTTCACGATTTACTTTCCGTGTTAAACTTATTAAAAAAATACTTTACTAGCGAATTGAACGTTGGTACAATGTTGTATCTGTCAATGCATTTTCTTTTTAAGCTCTAAGGATACAATGTTAATCGTGTAGGAATATTCAACCATAAATGGAAAGCCACATTCTAATTAAAATAAAACGCATTCTCTTGCTTGAAAATATAAAAACATTAATAACTTGGTAAACTAAAAAACCTTGTATGGCTCACAATATAAAGCTGTGATTTCGAAGAATACGAAATAATCTGGCAGCGGATCGATATCTAGGATCGGTACCTACTATCATCTCTCTTTTCAATAATTTGATTCACATTATTTCAAATAAAAGTACTAATAACGTCTTCTCTATTATTATAGTATCGATTCACGTTTGTTTGAAGTACATATCGATTATTCACTTTAATCGAACTTTTTAGTACCTAGGTCACTTCTCTATGAAGCTAAAATTGAGAAAAGTCAAAGGTGGCTTAGTAGTTGGGCTCCACTAAAGTTTTCGAGATTAGCGCGAACAAACAGACAATACCTGTAGCTTTTAATTTTGTATTCTTTCTTTTATCATATTAAAAATGAAATGAATTAACTTATGTAATTCATATTCTTAATTAAATACATGAGTCACTTGATTATTAGTAAAAAAACCTACCGTATTTTTATTGTAGGTACTCAATGTTTTTCAAATCTTGAGAAGTAGCGAGTCAACCCCAACACAAGTGTTGTATTACTTACTGGGGATCTCTCAAAACAAATTGTACTTTGTGTCTCTCCCGAAGATGTTTACATTATTACATGCAGCAGTACATGGTATGATGCTGTCCTAACCACACTTTTAAAGTTAAAACTTAAAAAAAAATAAATATATATTTTTTGATCTCTCCGGTTCATACGCAGGCGCCATATTGATCGCCCGAGCCAGTCATTTACTTGTTTTGGTGTTGTCCGACCCACACAGTTTCGCTAATTTTGTTGTAATTGTGCATTTTACGTGAATTTCGTTAAAAATGGGCAAAGAAAACGCGCAGATAAGGATAAGGATAGTGATCTTGTTGAAAGTTTATTAAAAAAGGTGAAAAAATTGGTGCGTAAGCGTCGAAGACTTTCGTCATCAGATGAAGATTCCGAATACAATTCCCCCGTTGAATCTCCACAAATCGACTTAGTCAGTGATTTTGAAATACAAGGTAAGTAATTTCATAGTGTAACAAATAAGAATATTACCATACAAATTATTATCAAGAAAACATATTTGTGAAATAATTTTTTTCTAAACTACCCTACCTGTATCAATATTTTTTTATTAACTTTGCATTCGTCAAGAGTATGCAAAATATTTTACTGGGCCTTTCCACGTAAATCGTGTGTGAATGCTAAACGTTGCTTCGTATTAAGTATAATAATTTACATAAACTATACTTCCCGACGTATATCGTGTGTGGATAACAATGATAGGTATGTTTATATTCATCCCGACGTATATCGTGTGTGGATAACAATGATAAGTATGTTTATATTGGTCCCGACGTATATCGTGAGTGGATAAATTATATTATAGACAAATTATTAAAAGTATATATTTTGACATTACAGAGGAAATCCCCAATGTCGAAACCCCCTTGGTAGAGGAGGGAATGGAAGCTAGCCAAGACTTAGACGCAAATATACTGGAGTTATTGGGAACAGACCCTACCCAGGATAAATGTTTTGGTGAAGATCTACACAAAGACTAGCCATCCGATGGAAACATATCTTGATAAACGGATTACCCAAAGAGGACAAGGTCGATCTAATGAAACAATATTTGCCGTCGGAAAATTGCAGTCATATGAAAGCGCCTAGACTAAATCCCGAAATAAAATCGGCACTTGGAGATATAAGCTCGAAAAAAGATACATACAGCGAGCAAAAGCAAAACCAAATGGCTAGTTGTATCGCCGCCATAGGCAAAGCACTCAACCTGGCACTGGCAAATAAAGACGATATTTCACAAGATATAATCAAACATTGGGCGATGCCGCTCGTCTTCTGTGCGACACCCACTATAGGGAATCGTTATCTAGAAGATACGCTATCATAAATTCTATAAGCAAACAAAAAAGAGATATAATTAAAACACTAAAATAGATGGATATTTATTTGGATCCGACTTATCTGAACACCTCAAATCATCCAAGGCAATCTCAAGATCTGCGGCAGAACTGAAAACAAATAACACATTTACGAACAAGATGTACAATCAACCATGCACGTCAACTCAGCGATTCACTTTAAACGCGAGGGGGGCTCCGCGGGCACAGGCCGCCGCGCCGCGAGCGAACCCCGCTCCCCGGCGCCAGCTCCCGCCGCCGCCGCCGCCGCCGCCGCCGCCTGCGCCGCGGGACCGTCGACGGGAACCGTTCGCCAACGCGAGATCCACCAACAATTACCGTCAACACTATCCGAGACGCTAACTCCTCCGTCGCAGGTATGCACTAATATACCAGTTGCTGGTAGACTTCAATATTTTTTTAATGAATGGCTTAATATAACGAATGACAATAATATCTTGTCTTGGATAAGTGGGTATAAAATTCCCTTTCATACCGAACCGTTTCAGGTCAATGAGCGAATTAATAGATCGTATACACCTACTGAAACCCATGTTATTGATAATTGCATTTCAGAATTATTAGTGTCCGATTTTATTTCTCCGTGTAGTCCAAGCGACAAGCAATTTGTTTCCTCTATATTTACAGTACCCAAACCGAATGGAAAACACAGATTCATATTAAATTTAAAAGAACTTAATAAATTTATTCAGGTTGACCATTTTAAAATGGAAGATTACCGCACAGCACTAAAATTATTGGACACTGATTATTTTATGGCTACCCTAGACTTGAAGGATGCCTATTTCTTATTACCAGTGGCTGAAAGTGATAGGATTTGGCTTCGCTTCTATTGGAATTCAGAAACATTTAGCAATCAGCTATTTGAGTTTAACGTCCTTCCATTCGGTTTATGTACAGCACCCTACGTATTTACTAAATTATTAAAACCTGTTTTGTACTATTTGCGATCTTTAGGACATCTATCTGTTATATACCTAGATGATTTTTTATGCATCGGAAATACATTCATAGACTGCTTAGAAAATGTTAATGTCACTAGAAAAACTCTGAACAAATTAGGGTTTATAATAAACAATGATAAAAGTCAGTTAAATCCAACTCGGAAATGTACATTCCTAGGTTTTACTTTTAATACAATAAATATGACACTAACTTTACCTTTTGAAAAGAAACTTCGAATTAAAAACAATGCTAATAAATTGCTCATTACCAAGAAGCTTACGATAAGAGAATTTGCGAGGTTTTTAGGTTTACTTACATCCGCGTGCCCGGCCGTAGAGTATGGCTGGGTGTATACTAAGTTGATGGAACGAGAAAAATTTTTGGCACTAAATTATTCTATGGACTATAAACAAACGTATGCATTTGCCAAATCACTTAAAAAATGACTTGGTATGGTGGAGAAGATAACATTGAACAGTCATTTTCATCCTTCCAATCAAATGATTATTCCATTACAATATATAGTGATGCCTCAACTACTGGTTGGGGTGTGGTATGTAATAATCAAACTGCTAATGGTCATTGGAGCCGCTCACAGTTAACACTACACATAAATACCCTTGAGTTATTAGCGGCACTTATGGTCTTAAGATTTTTGCACGTAATCTCACAAACTGCAATATATTACTTAGAATAGACAACACAACGGCCATTGCCTATATCAATAAAATGGGCGGCATCCAATTCACGCATTTAAATAAAATAGCACGTGAATTATGGCAGTGGTGCGAAAAACGTAATATTTATGTTTTCGCTTCCTACATCAAATCTAGTGATAACATTGCAGACTTTGAATCTCGTCAGTCAAATATAGATACAGAATGGGAGTTGGCAGATTATGCATATCGCACTCTTAGTAAGATAACGACTTAACTCAAAATTCGGAAAAATGAGTTTTAGTGAAAAATCGACCTTATGGACCAAGTGTCACAGCATACTTCTTTAAAAAGCAACCTTATTCTGTAAACAAAACGTATAGAATTGATGAGTCACTATCTTTCCCGCCGCGCAGACCTCATTCGTTCATCGAATATCGACCAATTCAGTCTTGCGGCGGCGGTTGCGCGCGAGGGTTTTGTGAAACGCCGGCAGATTTGGAGATGCGTCAGTGTTTAACTAAAAAATCGGTAACTTTGTTAAATATCTTTATTGTAATAATGACTGGTTTTGGAATAGGACTTTGTTTTACTAAACTTCTCTGAGTTGATATAGGCTCCATTTAAATTGAGTCTTTATTTTATTGAAATGTATTATAGGATCAATGACAAATTATTACTTAGGTCTATGTTTTTTTTTTAATCGTAAACAAAATATAACTCAAATCGAATTTGGTCTCTGTTTTGTTAAAAAACTACATAACTGTTTTGTAATGTTTAAATTTAGGTCTTTTTTTTCATAAAAAAAATTATTAATTCCAAGTCATAATTAAAAAAAGGTCTTCGTGTCATTTCATATAAGTTTCAACTTTTAAATTTAAGTCATTGTGTTGTTTATACTTTCGTATCTCAGCTTTTCGCAGGAATTAGCCAAATTCACGCTAATACTATAATGAGGATTTCAAGGACACGGCCGTTAAATCGCGCAGTTATTGATTGAAACTCACATGCCGAGATCCGAGGACGCGCTCGTGCGCGTCGTTTATATGAAGTTGGAATGCTGTTAGATAAATATTACCATTTAAAAGTGCCCATTTACGTTGATTTGCTTACTGCGCGGATGCGGTGATGATGAGTGTGATAATTTGTGTGTAGTCTAACGTTTGTGAATGTGATTGTGTGAGTGCTTTGTATGCAGGTTCCGTGAAAGATCCATCCACTTTCCTTAGCAGGCCTAGATGGGATTCAGGTGTCTTGGCTAATATTTTGTGGATCCTGGCAGCTTGGGCAGTGTCTTTGATGGACCCGCCCAAATTTTTGCCAGGATCTCCTTTTTGCTTTCCTGAGCTCCCTATTAAAGCGTGTTAGCCTCTTCCTGTAAGCATCCCAGTTCTTGTCTTTTTTTGCCTTGTTTAATAAGGAACGGGCCTTTTGCCTCAGATGCTCCAGGTTCTTGTTCCACCAAGGCGCGTTCCTATTGCTCTTAGTGGTCTTAAGAGGACAATTTTCTAGATACGCTTTCATTAGGCTTCTTCCTAAGTCTTCTGCTGCGGCTTCCACTTGGACCACAGTTTTAATGTATTTAAAATCTCCAAAGTATAACCTAAGGGAGTTCCTAAAGCCCTCCCAGTTTGTTCCCATGGGGTCTCGGTACTTGTTCGGTTCCCTTGTTCCCGAGCATATTAAGTCGTACCTAATATGGGTGTGGTCGGACATGGACGGCTCATCTGAGACGTGCCGATTGGTTACTCGGTGTGCGAGATTACCTGAACACCATGTTATATCTAGTACTTCCTACCTAGAACGTGTGGTAAAGGTTGGTTTGCTACCCGCGTTAAGAACAAATTGATTGTTGGTGAGCAAGTAGTCAAACAAGGACTCACCTCTTGCGTTCGTGTCGGAGCTGCCCCTTGATGTGTGGTGGGAGTTGCAGTCGGTACCCACCAACAGCTGGGTTTCTCTCTCCAAACAATATTCCACTACCGGCGTCACCTTGTTCACCGGATCCTGGTCCTCTCCGGGTAGATATATGGAGCTGACTATGAGTGTCTCTGCACCTTTCCCCCCGGGGAAAATAGACCTCTATATACGCCTCTATATATATAGACCTCTATATACGCTGCAACAGCGTACACAGAGAAGGGATCGGGAAATAATTTATATCTCTCTTGAAGAGCATGCATGCTCTTGGCCTCACTCCGCAGGTTTTATATAATATCTTACCTGTCGAGTTTAGCCCCACTACCGTGGTTTTTTTCAGCCTCGGTTCTTGAATCAAGGCTATATCCAGGTCCTCAGAGAGGAATCTTTGGCAAAGGGCAGCTGTGGCTGCCCTTTGAGTGCTGGAGGTTTACTTGTATCGCCTTAATCATTGTGTTGTTTTGGGGGATTGGGAGGGGAAGGGCTAGGAAATTTAGTTAAGATAGAGGGATGGGATAGGATTATATATAGGTGCCTAGGTTGTGTCTGTTCCTTTACGATGGTGGTGTGTTTTATTATGCAGGTTTCTTGCGGCCTTCCTGCTGGAGTGCTCCTGTGCTAGGGACGGTAGATAGGTAGACCGGAAAGCCGAAGCAAAACGGACCCAGCAACCTCCTTAAAGGTAGGTTTCGGGTTTTCCGGTTGATTACCCTCCAACTCGAGAGGTCCGGCATGGTATCGGCGTCGTGTTTGGCTTCCTGTATCCAGGCCGTACGGTACCTGGGCTTGGACATCTCCTCTTCGTTTACGACGGAGAGGCATCCCAGGGCAGCAAAGGGCAGCTGTGGCTGCCTTTGAGTGCTGGAGGTTTACTTGTATCGCCTTAATCATTGTGTTGTTTTGGGGGATTGGGAGGGGAAGGGCTAGGAAATTTAGCTAAGATGGAGGGATGGGATAGATTATATATAGGTGCCTAGGTTGTGTCTGTTTCTTTACGATGGTGGTGTGTTTTATTAAGCAGGTTTCTTGCGGCCTTCCTTCTGGAGTGCTCCTGTGCTAGGGACGGTAGACAGGTAGACCGGAAAGCCGAAGCAAAAGGGACCCAGCAACCTCCTTAAAGGTAGGCTTCGGGTTTCCGGTTGATTACCCTCCAACTCGAGAGGTCCGGCATGGTATCGGCGTCGTGTTTGGCTTCCTGTATCCAGGCCGTACGGTACCTGGGCTTGGGCATCTCCTCTTCGTTTACGACGGAAAGGCATCCCAGGGTTTAATGATGGGCAGTTTGCGGACGAGACACTCCTTCAAGTCCTCATCTGCGCGCGCCAAAAGGATGCCACCCGAGCACGGTTTGCATCCATTAAAGCTGGGGCCGTCACCATCGTCTAAGGTGTCAATACACTCCAAGATAGCACCTTGAAGCATTTCGACCCTCTCCTGGTCCATTTTATCCAGGGCGTCTATGATGAGAAACCTCCTTAAAGTTAGGCTTCGAGGTGGAAGGCTCGCCAAGTTTCAGTGCCTTGGTAGGATTACCTTGATTCGAGGTAGACGAGGTATTGAGAGGGCGCTTTGACGCCCGCTCCCTCGTTTCCCCCTTCTCTCGGGTCCTCTGCTTGGTATTTTCACTCATGCGCAGTTCTATCGCCTGCTCGAAGGTCATACCCTTCGCTACGAGCCGATATATTTGTTTTCTATCAGCTCCAGAGAGCTTAACCCTGGGCTTACTCTCTGACCCCTTGGTCGACGTGTCCCTTTGGTGCGTTGCGCCCAGAGGGGTCGACTCTGCATTGGAATTACCTGGTCCCTCAGTCCCAGGTGGTCCAGCAGTGTTCGTATGCTCCTCAGTATCGCTGCCAAGGAGCATAGCCTCTGAGGTACCTGGTACCTATTGGGTAGAATTTAAATGGCCGTCTATTATGTCTAAAATATCCATATAGTTCCTACGAGAAGCTAGGGAAGTAAAGGTCCACCCCTGCAGAATGAAAATTAAGGTGATGATTAGACTGCTATTAATTGTTAGTATGATTAATTATAGTTGCACCTAGTGCATTTTTATAAAGACTTATTTTAGATTTTAATACATTTTAGAGTTACATTTTAAGAAATAACTACTTAGTTCAAACAAAAGATACGATTTACTGAGAGTAAATTTAACTCTATAACTATCAGTGAAACCAAGATCTATGCTAATTTTGTACTTTCTTTTTTTACGTGAACTTTTTCTAATTAAACATTTTAAACTATACTGTTGTTTTTCTAATTAAGTTAAAAATACCTACACTTATTTCCAAATTGAGTCGTTATCCAAGGAAAAATATTTTGTCAAAAAGAGACTTAACTTTTAATATGTTTTTTTTTTGTATGAAAAACTTAATAAACAGTGACCTAAATAAATGCTGGTCCGATTTTTTTTGTCAATTTTTGAGTAAAATATTGACCTATTTTTAATTACGTCATAAATTGACTGGGTGGATTTCATGAAATAATGACGCATCTCAAAATTGTTTTTTCAAACATTTTTTTTTACTATCATATTATATAAATTCATTTATTTTTTTGCTAAATCTAAAAGAATATATTCGAAGGCTTAAAACCGTAATTTTAGTTTCTTCCTACTCATCATAGTTAAAATTTTATAGGAGACTAAAGTATATGCTCTAAAACCACAAATCATTTTTTGCCATTTACCAAAACTTAGCAATTTCGAATTGAGTCATTATTTTATTAAGAGTGCGATATAAACAAATTACTTCATCGTTTGGTATCCCACAGTTTGATTTATTTGCCAGTTCCCAAAATTGTAAGTGCGCTAGGTACGCCTCTTGGAAATTAGACCCTCATTCAGAAATAATTGACGCATTTACGTTTAACTGGAAAACCTTAAATTTCTATGCCTTTCCACCATTTTGTCTCATCACTAAAGTTTTAAATAAGATTAAAAATGATAAAGCGGAGGGTATCTTGGTAGCCCCATTTTGGCCTGCACAGCCATGGTACCCATTATGGTCCAAGTTACTTGTATCAGATGTCATATATTTCAAGCCTAACAAAATCTTTTGGTGTCACCTTTCAGAATAGAACACCCTCTTCACGCGGACCTTACCCTGATGGCAGGCAAATTATCCGCCAGTCGCTGCTGAAGCGCGGTGTACCCGAGACTTCGCTCGACATACTAATGGCGTCCTTTGCTCCTAATACAATGAATCAATATAATTCCGCTATACAATCATGGTGCCAGTATTGTGATGAAAATTGTTTTGATTCTTTTAATGCTAATACTACACAATTAATAAAATATTTAACAGAAAAATTTAGTCACGGTGCCAGCTACAGCACACTTAATTGCCATCGTTCAGCGTTGTCTATATTACTAGGTCACGAGATTACAGTCAATGATTGCGTGAAAAGATTTTTCAAAGGTGTGTATCGCTTGAAGCCACCTGCACCCAAGTATAACACCACGTGGGACCCTAACATAGTGATAAACTATGTAGCTGATTTGTTCCCAAATGATTCGATTTCGTTAAAAGAACTGTCCTTTAAGACTGTCACACTCCTTGCTTTAGCCTCCGCACAAAGAATGCAAACATTGAGCTTAATTAAAATTAACAATATTTATTTTCACGAAGATAAAATTCAAATTAAGATAGTAGATTTAATTAAAACCTCCAGACCTGGATCATGTCAACCATTAATAACATTGCCATACATTAAAGAAAATCCAAAAGTCTGTCCAGCCTTAGTTCTTAAATCTTATATTAATCGAACTGATAGCATACGTAATGCAGAAGATTACCTTTTTATAAGTCATCAAAAACCTCATAAAAAAGTAGGTACTCAGACTTTGTCTCACTGGGTAAAATTTACTCTGGAAAAAAGCGGTATAGATATTACTGTATACGGTAGTCATAGCACGCGTCACGCGTCTACCTCTGCTGCGCATAGGACAGGCGTTAACTTAGAAGTCATTCGAAAAGCTGCGGGATGGACTGAGTCTTCCCGAGTTTTTCTAAAATATTATAAAAAAGATTTGGCTGATACAACAAATCACAGTTTCGTTAATTCTTTATTTGAATGTAATCAGTAGTTTAAAATAACAATTATGTTATACAAACCTAATCATTCTTTATTTTAATGTCAAAAATTAATAATTATATTGAGTTAATAATAATAAATATTGAAATAATTCCATAACAATGTCTTTCCTGTTTTATTTATTTTCTCAATTCTCTAAACATCTGCATGTAATAATGTAAACATCTTCGGGAGAGACACAAAGTACAATTGAGAATCAAACGAACTTACCTAGTGAAGTTTGATGTCTAATTGTACGCGTGTCTTGACCGAAGATGTTTACAGTCCCACCTCTCCCTTATAGTGATTCCCTGATGACCGAAAATAAATAAATAAATTGCTCTAAAGTAATGACTGGCTCGGGCGATCAATATGGCGGCCTGCGTATGAACCGGAAGAGATCAAAAAATATATATTTTATTTTTTTTAAGTTTTAACTTTAAAAGTGTGGTTAGGACAGCATCATACCATGTACTGCTGCATGTAATAATGTAAACATCTTCGGTCAAGACACGCGTACAATTAGACATCAAACTTCACTAGGTAAGTTCGTTTGATTCTCAATAATCTTATAATAATTTTGCAACAATTTTTTTTTTGTTGTATTTCTAAAAAAAAAAATATTTTTATTGTGATATATGGCAGACGAGCAGACGGAACCAACAAAAGTAATTTATCCAATATTTTTCTTTTTTTTGTTTACCTAATAAATTTTATTATTATTATGTGATAGATGGCAGACGAGCAGACGGTGACTGCAAAATAATCGAAAAAAAAAACAGTTATTCCATAAATTATTATATTTTATATGGGACAGCTGATTCTTTGCGCGTATTTTGTTGATCTAACATGCTAAATGGAATAATATTCACGATACCTATTAGGTATTTCGAGATGTAAGCGATAAAAAAAAGATGATACACATCGATTTAAAAAATCCAGAGATCCATTCTCGGAATCAACTACGACCCGCTATCGAAGGCACGTTTTTATTCACTGAGCTACCATTGCTTCCTATTTGTATCTCAGACTAATACGCCTTTATTAAACAAATTATCTGTTTACACCTCCTTGAATAATCAATTTACAATTTTTACCCTCGAGTAGATACCCTGTCAATATGATTGGCTCGTGGAATATTGGGGAGTGGGTAGAGAAAATCGTTACCTGCTCCGTCGTAGCCTCGGTAGTGTTGAGCTTTGTCAACAAGCATTTGAATGACCTATCGATATTATTTTCTTAATGCAATATATTTTTAACTTTGTCCTGTTCAGTAGCAGACATAATAATTACCCGCCGGACTCGAGTCCACACCAAGTTTGTCACACCGCTTCGCGCTTTACCGAAATACATTTGACACGGTTTGTCACACTGGTGTGGATACGAAGAATTCCATATTAAATGAACCATGACTCGTAGTCACACTGATAGTGTGGAACTTTGTAGTGATTTTTTTTGTTCATTAAATCCTGAGATACATAATATTATAGGTAACAAACTTAAAATTGGCTCTCTTAGTATAAGTATATTAAATGTATTTATATTGTCCTCGTGGTTTTACAATAAAGTTTCTTCTCAACTTTAGGGTTCAGTGTCAAACCAAGAGCAAGCAAAAAAGTATTCTTTTTATTATTTATTCGACAATAGATTTTTTTTTTTGCTTTTAACCTCTACATGTGAAGTCTGAAAAAACTGTGATAGTAAGTAAAAGTAGATCTACAAAATAAGCAATATTTTAGAAAATGATTTAATTAGTTTTATATAAAATAAATCCAGACGATTATTTTTGATAGCAATCGATAGATTTGAAAGAGTCGTATAGCCATTCACATACCGGGTAGATGTTCATCCAGCTGACTTCTCGGGCATGTTACTAGTACTTACCTAAGTCGAGTCGGTACTCTTTCCTGAAAGGTCGGCAATACATCAGCGATTCAAATCAAAAAAATCATAATCAAAAATCTCCTTATTCAATTTAAGTCCATACAGAACATTTATGAATGTCAAATATTATAATCTACCGCTGATTCGGAATGTCAATTTCTACCGAGAAGAATCAGCAAGAAACTCAGTAGTTACTCTTTTCAAATAATATGGTAATTACAATTTTCATCCTTATACAATTTATGATTACAGGTGACATATATACAATGCTTATATTCAATATCGTTTAGATAAATCGAAAAAGTCGTAAAAGTAAAATTATGAAATGACATTAGAGGACAGGCGAATAGATCAACATGTCCAGGAATCCTTATCATCCAAATAATGATCCTACTTTATAGTAGCCTTTCTGCATTAAGGCAGTTTTTTACGTCCAACTTAAACTTAGGTACCGGTAAATCAATACGCGTCTTAGGCGGTATATGACTATTTACCGCCTAAGACGCCTAAGACGCGTTATACGACTCATTTGAACTCGCGGATGTGACCGGCGAAGGTGACCCGCTTGCTCGTTTGTCATTTTAAGCATAAAGAAAAACAAAATTAGCGCACGTACACATTCCTAAAAGGTCGGCAACACATCAACGACTCGTTTGATGTGACCGGCGAAGGTGTTTCACTTGATCGTTTGTTGAACTAGCATGAAAACACATTACGTTGAAGTACTGAATGTGAATGGATCTGATCTGATATAATACCGTGTTGTTTTATAGATATCGAATTTTATCGATACACCCTCCATCCCTACCAAAGGAGCATCCTCTAACCATGTTATGGGCGGATCTCGTCCGGTCAGTGCCAATATCGTGTGTAAACCCTTCACTTGTTTACCTACTGGCGATGAAAGCAATGCGTTACTCCGAGCATAGATCACGCATCTAAGATCACCAAGATTTTAACATTTGTCAGTTAAGCAAAATAAAAGATAAAAAAATCTTTATTCAATTTAGGTCTATACAGAATACTTATAAATGTCAAAATAGGTACAAATATTATCATCTACCGCTGGTTCAGAATGTGGATTTCCACTGAGAAGACACCAGCAAGAAACTCAGTAGCTATTCTTTTTCAAATATTGATGAAAAATGGTGGATCGTGTGCTGAATTGTTTAGAATTTTACACCACGCCTATGGCCCATTTATGCATGGCTCTCCCACAATAACTCGCTATGACTGTAAAGACCTTTATACGGAATTCGGCCTTCTATATACGGAAATTATGTGGAATGAAGTTTGTGTTAACTTAATTCTACCGAAGGTGCTAGGGTGCTCAATATAAAATGTTGACGTTAGACTTAGGAAAATAGTACTAGATCTAGTACCGAAAAATTAAGCAATATGACGTGACCATAGTGATTAGGAAAAAAAACATTTCAAATTTATGTAATTTTTTGTCATATTAACTAACTATGAAACGATTTTAAAAACATTTCTTTATTATGTGAAAGGTGGCATACGAACAGACGGATAGCGATTGCCGTCGCCTAAAGACACCCGTTACACCAGTGAGTAACAAGGGCGCTGCCAACCTTTAAACCCCTCTTTCCCCGGATTGGGCCTCCAGTACTCTCTCTCACGCACAGTGCACCTTCATGCCGGTTTTCTGTGAGGCCGTGGTATTTCTCCGGTCGCGTCGGCCCATTCATGAGGAGGCGTGGTCTCTCCCACAGTCAAATGGCACTGGAGTTTCGTTTTAACATAACAATTTTGATCATAATTATTATGCTTGACTGCTACAATACTCTAGGACTCTATTTACCTAGTTCCTATTTATTTTCATTGGTATGTGTTCCTTCGCATTTATGTTACTAGTATAGGTACTATTATTTTCTTCCTTGTGTTACTAATATTGTTTTTATTTTTTTCTATTTGTATTTGTCTTTCTTCTTTCTTCCTTGTAAGTATGTGTGCATGTACGTCGCCCAAGGCTCCGCCAGAAAACCAGCGCTGCAGCGGCTTCGGCCACTGTAGCAAATGCCGAGGTTGGGCCTTGTTGGCTACAGAATTCGTCCTATTTGTTTACGAGGGCGACACTGAAAGTTTTTTGAACTGGCCACTTATAAGACGATGATAAAAAAATAAGTTTAAATTTTGAAAATGGAACTCTTTGATAATATTATTATCTATGCATTTAATTCGATTGTATTTTTTATCCGATTTGGCGGCAAATTAAAAATAATCTTTAACAAGTGAGCATGAATTTAACGCGAGAAAATTTCCGTGCAATGATTTTCTAAGACTTTCGATGTCAAATAAGTCAACAAGAAAGTTATGATAGACTTCGATTGGCCTTTCACGATGAAGATCCATCTTATGCCACTGTTTACAACCAGCGATGTATTGATGTGAAGGGACACTATTTTGAAAAGATATAATAAAAGTAACAACTTGCTAAATTGTTCAGGTTTTTTATTTTCTAAGAACTTTCAGTGTCGCCCTCGTATTTATGTCACTCGTGGTTAAATTTGTGTTCTGTGGCCAATAAAGAAATATTAATCTATATCTAAATACGATGTTATTGATATCCAAACCAAGTTATGGGTCTCGATCTCGACCGGTCAGCGGCAATATCGAGTGTAAACCCTCCGCTTGTTTACCTCCCGCTGATGCAAGTGTTGCGTCCAAGCATAGGTCACGCGTCTGAGATCACCAAGATTTACTTAGGTATTAGTGATGCGATGACACGTCTGTAGAACCGTCAACCGTTTTTTTTAATTATACTGCCATTAGCTCGAACGAAGAGCAAATTAAAAAATGGAAGAAAATACAAGGGATGAAACATTCTAAGGCCTTCAAAGGATATAATAATAATAATGTCCTCCAAACCGATATTTCGGTCATGGCGGCCAATCCCAGAGATCGGCTATCGACGTAGGGCATATTATAGTGCACAAGTGTTTGAAACACAAGTGCACTCTCTAATCCCTTACCCTCATATTTCGATGGGACACCACTGTAACACGACCGAAGAGGGATCAGGCGCAGGATGAACGGCTTAACGTGCTTTCCGAGGCATGCAGGTACAAGACCGTCAACTTCCAGACTCCGGGCTGACACTTAGAATTTCTTAACAGAAACACTTAGGTATAAATATTGGCCCGACCGGGATCCAACCCGGGACCCCAAGTGCAGCTGTCGCTTTAAAGTCCGACCCGCTAACCACTGCGCCACCGAGGCAGTCATGATGAGGTAATAATAAATACCAGTACATAATAGTAAATTACAAAACAAATAAACAAAAAATATTCATACTAACAGTAAGTTTATTGCATTGATAGACACGTAAACAGGGAGTAGGTGACAATGAAAGGGACACAGGTTTAGGAAGATAGGAAATGATCTTTAAGTCGGGACTTCGGGGGAATAGAGAGGGATTCGGATTGCCAGATGGAGAGGGGTAGGTTGTTTCAGAGGCGGATGGATTGGACAGTGAAGTATTGTGAGTAGGAGTGTGTGGAGTGGAGTGGGAATGATCTCACGATCCTTAGTATATGTTGTAGTAGGTATATTTTACTTGATGTATTATTTACAGAATGATATCAAACTCCAAAAGGTTCTCCTTACAATAGTTTCAAGCCTAATAGCAAACAATATGGCTTGAATGTAAACTTACTAGGGTTTGTAAACACGTACAGTCGACTTAAGTAACTATACCGTTTTGAAAGGTCAAACATATTATCTCCCTAACACATGAGGTTCAACTACTTTGAAAGTGTAACAAATACTGTTAGGTACTAACTGTACAATATTATGTGGACATGTTTCGAGCTTATATGTATGTATTTACAAAAAGAAAAGTATTATACACGTATATATTTGGAATCCCACTGTTAATTCTGACATCCGTAACACAGGTGCTTGAGCTACCTATCTCGGAGTCAGATCAATGTATGTGATGTTGTGATATTTATTTATTTAAACAATATGAGTTAGTATTTAGGTATTGTTAAATGCCTTTTCCTCTGGAACTATCTATGCAATAATTGTAGGGGTTAGGTATCTGCTAATTAGAGACCGTCCGGAGGCATACCCAATAAAACACTGGGGCGTTTACCATCCCTCGCCCAGGAAATACTCAGACCGGGATGAGGACTGCCACGGAGGCTTCATCCGTCGCCCGGTCAGGGCGAAGAGGCTTGTCAGCTCAGCCTCTCTCCCACTCAACCTGCACTGCTGGCTGTAGTGCAAGCACCACCGAGAGGAGGACTGCGGGCACTCCTCCCCGCACATACACTGCTGGTTGCAGTGCAGTGCGAGTTAGGGACAAACCCGCAGGCTTCAACATAATAACGCGTCGCAGAAACCGGGCCGGGCCTTGTTGTCGGAAAAGTTGGAACCATTGGGGTAGAATCCTAGGGGCTATGTCCAGCAGTGGACTGCAACATGTTGATAGAGCTATCAACATGTTCCAGTCTACTGCTGGACATAGGCCCCTCCAAATGTTCCCTACTTTGATCGATCTTTGGCTACTGTCATCTAGCGCCAGCCAGGCATCCTGCACAGATCGTTACCGAGACGAGGTCTCCACTTTAAACTCGTATCCCCGTGGTAGTCAATTCTGCAGCTGATATGTCAGCCACTTCAACTTGCTAATCCAGAGGGCTATATCACAGATTTTGGTTCTCTGCCGGATCATCTCGTTTCAGATTTGATCTCGAAGAAAAACGCCGAACATAGCTCTTTCCCGCTGACCTCAGAATAAGAAAAATCTGCTCTAATATTATCTATGTTTAATTCATGTTGGTATTTCCATGAGCACTTGATTCCCAGTCACCTCTTACCCTCGTCACATTGTCCTTATCGACACCCTGTATCTTATGTCGGGACTTTCATCAATCACTTCCAAGCTTAGTTTGGGGAACCGCTTTGGTAATAGAAATTTGTGGAAAGAAAAAGTGCGTAGAAAAAGATTTGGTATACAAGCCCCGGTACGTACCTAATTCAAACGGTCGGTTTAGGTGTAGAGTTGTTTAAAGTTATCCACCTATATACTGTCAAACTGCAGGGCACAGGCCTCCATCATAGAAATCAAGTTATCGCTACTATGATGGGATTAGGCTTAATCACCACGTTTGCGGAGTTGTAGTTGGATTTGTTTGCGCATTTGTAAAATTAGCTTCATATTTTACTAAAATTTCTGCAAACTCAAGGTCAATGGATATTCGTGCCGGGACTTGTAGGTCGTACGTAGGTCTACGCATTTACTTTATTTGGCACATCAACAGCATAAACACAAGCATCTTACAAAATCATGACAAGATACTATTATATTTTGATACCAGGTGATAATTTGAGTTTATAAATTATTTTCAATTCAATTCAAAATATCTTTGCATAGGCTTGTATACATACAGCACTTTCAAATCGTCATACATTAGAAATTATAACTATTTATTTGTAAGTAAAATATACGTGTCATTACATATATATGTTGATACGTACAATAAACTAAGAAATGAATAAACAATAATTAATGTGATTCTTCCACCGGAATCGGAAAGTTGATTCTGTCGAGAAGATCCGGCAAAAAAAAAAATATAATTTTTAAATTTTCACAATAATATTTATATTGCCCCAACTCACCATCTAATCTAGTTAAAATACAGGAATTAGAAACTTATCTAGGTCACTAAATATTCGGTATAAATTCGGATTACAACTAAATGACGAGGTCACATATAAGAACTTGTTTGTAATTATGGCTACTACACCATGCTAAAAAAAGTCATCTTATATTCTACCAGCTGGTGTGACTAAAGGTACTGTATTTGCTATACTTATTTTAATGCTTAAAGCATGCTACTTTTGAGCAAGTGCAACTATTTTATTTTATTATATTATATTATATTATATTATATTATATTATATTATATTATATTATATTATATTATATTATATTATATTATATTATATTATATTATATTATATTATATTATATTATATTACATTATATTATATTATATTATATTATATTTTATTTTATTTTATAATCTTAAAGCTAAGTGTCACCTTACTTATAGGTTGCCACGGAATGCAATGTGTATTAGTGCGTTAAGATTAAACTAAACTTTATAAATTTAATTATGTCCAAGACTTGTGACGTGTTTGCTAACGAGTAGGTGGTTCAGCCGTCAAGCACTGTAGCACCTGACGACTGAATTTTTGAGGCTTATTTGCGAAAATATCTATTTCACACGCTTTGTGGAGCTTATTGTATTGTCGCTATGTTTTGCAAATGAGTTGGCGTGAATATTCATCGAGTCACTATAACGTATTAAGTATTTTGCTAAGCCTGGGGACAGGTCAAATGGCACTTAACACTGTTCTAAGAAGAGGAGGACAATGTGGGATAATTATAATGGTTTGGAGATCGTGCTTTTCTAGCCTGAGTGGGAATGGAAACCATGACATATTGAAGCGTGTGGGATGGTCGCTATCATAAGTACCGTTGTACAATATTGCAAGTTTAAGTCATTTGATCTCTCAAAAGGAGGAAAAAACATAATCTTGAAGTCAGCGTTACCTTTTTTTTTTTTTCATTATAGCGGACAAACGAGCAGACGGCACACCTGATGGAAAGTGATCACCGCCGCCCATGGGCATCTGCATCACCTGAGGTATCACATATGCGTTGCCGGCTCTTAAAAAAGAAGTACACCCTTTCTATTATTAATAAGGTAAGCGATTGCCACCGCCCATTGACGGGTGTTCACCAATAAACACTAATGGAGTCGCAAGTGCGCTACCAACCTTTGAACCCCTTTCTTATCTGTGATATGTGGTATCATCACTCCGGTTGAGCGGGCTCATTCATGCCGAAGCGTGGCTCTCTCACGGTTAACTTTAGCGGTTTGCTTCAGCACTTCTTCTTTAAAAGACGGTAATTAACGCGATGTTTATTATTAAGTAAGTACAATATTATGTACAGTCAAAGAACGAAAATGTTCGTCAGTTTTCAAATTGGTTCGTTTGATATGCTATGAGCACTTATGACCTTTCGTAAATTTGTCAGAGTGATACCTGTTGCACAGAAAATTATGCTTAACTGTTAGATCAGAAAGTTCAGATTTGCTTGTAGCAACATTGATTTCTTTTGATGTAAAGAAAATTTAAAGAAGGTTGGCAGGTCTTTTTAAAACGGTATAATGGTATATGACTCTTACCGTGCAAGCGAAAATTTACCTTACGAACCTTTTTATTCTCTATACCTACTGTGCAGCAGCCGTGGTCAGAGCTGACGGCCGCTGTTACATAGCCGAAAATCTAAAAAACCTGTATTTTTACGGATTTCAAAAAGTAGGCAGTTCTAAATGTTTTTGTATAGCGTGTCCTTCATTCATTATTACTCCTTTATCCTTTCTTATTCCCGTTCGGGTGAGAGACCATTCGTGCCGCAAACGAAGTTCGATCGCATGTATTGTTCGTTCATCTAATCAATCAAGTTTCTACGTCAACACTGTTCGGAGCAACTTGGTAAACGACTTTCCGATGTTCGAGTGTATTATCTTTGGCCAACCTTTTGAGGTGCTCAATCAACGAGAGTGTACAGCTGTACCACGTTTATAAATTACATCGGCAAAATTCGTCAACGCAGAAGAGCAAGTTAAATCCGATTGATCACGATTGTGAAAGCAATTGAATTAAAGACTTTATTGCGTTACGTTAAGATTAAATACAATAAATCCAGAGAGAAATGATATCTCTCTCTTAGCCGCACTCGCACCGAACATGGCGCGGAAGCATCGACCAATAAGAAATTGTAGTTTTTGGCACGCGTAAATGGAGCCTTGTGTTTGGTTAAGATTTTGCCGCAGTTTTCCAAAATAAGACTACATTGGTGTAACGTATAAAGTTAGTAAAACTGTACGTATGTAATGTAACAGTAAAGATTCAACTTTTGAGCATTACTAAACTTACAATACTGCCTCCCTACCTGACGAGCATTCGCATGTAGTGTAACATTATATATTGACTTTTGAGTATTAAATTACAATACTACCTCCCTAAATGACAAGCATTCACGTGTATTGTAATATTATTTATAGATTCACTTTTGAGAATTACATTACAAAATACTACCTCCTTGACAAGCATTCACGTGTAATTTAACATTATAGAATGACTTTTGACTATTACATTACAATACTATCTCCCCAACTGACGAGCATTCGCATGTAATGTAACATTATAGATTGACTTTTGAGCATTACATTACAACACTACCTCCCTAACTGACGGGCATTCACGTGTATCGTAACAATATTTGTAAATTGACTTATTTGTATTAGATTACAATACTACCTCCCTAAATGACAAGCATTCATGTGTATTGTAATATTATTTATAGAATTTAAACTTGATACGTCCACGCGTTCCTGAAATAAAGGGTCTTGACAGACAGATAGACAGACGGACAACAAAGTGATCCTATAAGGGTTCAGTTTTTTCCTTTTGAGGTACGGAACCCTAAAAATATATTATATGAAACAATAAGCTAATCGAATCATTGTATCTAAACTGTCTAACCACTGGCTGCCTACAAGTATATTAACACTAAAAATAACATAAAACTGTTATGAATTATGAGACCACTTCGCAGACAGCTGTACCTTAAAGACGCCTTTGGGATGATTTAAGTTTTAAGTGCCATAACAGCATGTAATAAGTCCTATAATATCAGAATATCCAGAATCGGTAACATAACCATTATCGAGGGCTATTAAATACAGCCCCTAACTAAGACTACACCAATCTCCCGTAATTGACAAACTGAGGAGGGGGACATAGTGACAATATGACGTAGCAATTTAGTTGAGTGTAT
Source organism: Marasmia exigua (assembly GCA_019059595.1). Lineage (NCBI taxonomy): Eukaryota > Metazoa > Arthropoda > Insecta > Lepidoptera > Crambidae > Marasmia > Marasmia exigua. Next base: position 9,418,127 of record CM032484.1, on the reverse strand, counting down.
TTCTTTTTTGGCAGAGCAATTTTTTGCAATTTATTCTTACGGCGACGGGTAGCCCTAACTAGCGACACCAATCGATTTAAATTATTTGCTACTAAACCGGATCTATTTTAAACAATTTCGGGGTTACAACCACTCGGCATACACTTATACTATTTATTAAATAACCATGCACAAATGTAAGGCCCAACGCGTACGCGAAAAATTGGTTACCGCCAAAAGCGGCCAATTTTAGCGTGAATCAATTTTTCGCGCACTAAAACGGACCAAACATTTGTGCATGGCTATTTAATAAATAGTACAAGTATTTCGAGACAAAACGAAACGTGATCACCAATCCGCATCTGGCAAGCGTGGTGATTAAGCCTAATCCCATCATAGTAGCGATAACTTGATTTCTATGATGGAGGCCTTTGCCCTGCAGCGGGATAGTTTATAGGTAGATTAAAAAAGAGTGTTTGCCGAGAGGTTGTAACCCAGAAATTTGTGGCGATTATGAGACATTTTTATACAAGTACAACGGTTAATCCACAAAGGATAGTATTAAGAATTTTTTGAGATGTTCTTGTGTAATATAGCTGGTGTCGCGGGTTGTTCAAGGGTGGAGGCAATTGCTTATCATCAGATGATCCGTCTGCTTGTCTGCCACCTATCACAGAAAAAAAAACACAAGTAACCATAATTCTTATTATTACCTAAAGTGTCCACTTTAAACAAGTAGAGAGAAATTATGACATCATTTGGTCTCACAAAATTCTTAATACTTTCTTTTATGGATTCACCCTTGTACTTTTTTAAAAATGTCTAAATACAAATCTAGTGGCGGCGCTGATTTCGTCTATGTGGCACTCAAAAATGCATGTACAGTCTTCAGGTTTGACTCGAACTTATGATCTTTTGTTAACCGTGCAACTGCTTTACCGACTTTACTACCCGAGACCTTGGTAAGTCGACCAATTTTGTAAGTGGTTTTTGCTTCGCCGTCAGCCGACGATAGTTACATTTAGTGTCATTTCAGTGTGCTGCCAACCTTTGGAAACCCCCACCCCTTTCACCCAGATTGGGTCTCCGGTACCCTCACTCACGCAGTGACACACATCACATACTCTGCTTAACTTTGGCTCATTCGTACTGAACCCACGTATAAGATCTCACTTGTCAACATTCATGTCCTTTCTAGATTGTAACCAGGATTTAGACTAAAAAGGAGTGAAGTGACACCACGGCCTAACAGACAATCAGCGTGAAGTAACGCTCGTGCTGTGTTTTGTCTAGTGAATTAGGTACCGGAGGCCTAATTGCGTGGTAAGGGGAGTTAAAAGATGGTTAACAGGGGAACCAAACCAACTAAATCATGGTTACACGTTTTCAGAAACTTTGCGAAACGTACAGATTTCCCCACGATGTTTTCTATCATCGCCGACCTAAATGGTAGAAAAGCGCACATATGATGCTAGAAAGATCCAGAGGTTGCATTTGAACTACGACCTCTCGCATGGAAAGCTCGTTTTTATCAACTGAGCTTACTTGCTACGCTGGCTCAGCGACCCGAAGTGGAACAGCAGATCAGTGACCAGCAGCAGACCAACAGCGGACCAACAGATCAGCGACCGGAACTGACCTACAATCACTCAATATCAATATTTATGAAAGAAAGTCGTGTTAGTATTTATAACTCAAGAAAGGCAGAAACGATTTGGCTGAAAATTTGTGGAGAGGTAGCTTAGAACCAGAGGAAGGAGATAAGACTTTTCATACCACACAATGTCCGATTCCTGTGGGAAAAACAGAAACGAATAAAAAATGTAAAATATCAGCGTATAAACTGTGCCACTGCAGGGCAAAGATCTCCATCATAGAAATCAAGTTATCGCTACTATGATGGGATTAGGCTTAATCACCACGCTTGCTTAATGCGGAATGGTGATCACAAGCCCGAGCCATGTTCGAAAAATTCGACACATATCTTTCGCTCGACCCGGGAATCGAAACCAGGACCCCGAGATTACGGCCCGGTACATAAACCACTAGACCAACAGAGCCTCTCACTAGACTAACAGGGCATCTAGAAACGAATAAGCGTCTCACTATACCAACAGGGTATCCAGAAACGAATAGTCAGCAATTGAAGTGGGGTGGCTCTCCCATAAATGGCTTCGGCATAAATGGGCCGGCCCGACTGGAGTTATACCACGGCCACACAGAAAACCGGCGTGAAACAGTACTGTGCTGTGTTTCGCTGGGTGATTGAGAGTACCGGAGGTTCAATCCGGGGGAAAGGTGGGTTTAAAGGTTGGCGGTGCGATTTATGGGCGGCGGCAAACGCTGACCACATAAAAATGGTGATCACATAAAAAATAATAAAAATTAAAACATATTTGGCCAATCGCTATACGCCCCTCTCCCTAACAAGACCGCTGGCATTTCTGTTTCAATCTCCACAGGCCGCTCAAACATGTCTTACTAGAGATTACAATATAATCGTGACAGGTAACATGCCACATTTTACTCCAGCCGTAACTAAAGGATTTGCCACACGATGCGTAAGGATTACTGCTGGGACCTGCTCTGCTCTACTGTTACATAATAGAGAAAGGTTGTGAAGATCTACCTATGTAAGTAAGTGCGTGTTGCTCTTTCGCGAAGTAAGAAAAGAACTGAATGGTTCTTTTAGTGATAGGCGGGTATCATCACCTGATGGTAAAAGATAAAAAAAAATCTTTTGAAGGCAATAGGCAAGAGACAAGAATGCTCATAGGAGCGTTAACAAGACATTATGCAACGACTAAAATGCTGATAAAGATGAACATAACATCGAACAGCGACTGCAGAGCATGCAAGGAGGAGACGGAAATCATTGAACATCTTTTATGTGAAATCTCACTAGCCAGAGGCAGAATGTGTCTTCTAGGTAACGCTTATCCTAAAGCAGAAGGCTACAGGCACTTCAATCTGAAAGACGTCGTGTCGCTGATGAAACTAATATTTTGTGAGTAGGAGTACAAAAGATCTCTTAGGGTAAACGTGCCCCATGAAAATGGCCCCTAAAAGAAAAGATAAGAGATTGCTGTCGCCTTTGGACACTCGCAACGCCAGTGTAAAACTCAATAAATAGATAAATTTAGGGCTCCATTTGAAAATGGTGTCTACGTAATTGCAAAATACAACTCCCAAAAAATTTATGCTATGAATAGAAAATATTATGCCGTAAAACTATCATAGATATAAAATAATAATTAATACAAGAAGTAAAAGCCTCAGACATGCACCCTACAGACTCTAAAGCACAGACCTTTCATAGAAAGCCATACTTGAAAAATTGCTCGAAGCCGATAGTACTAGGGTGACGTGCTGGGCGACTTTCTTTCTCTTCCGCACCCGTATAGTACCTGCGTCAGGGCCGGTTGGATCTCTTTCACGTTTTGTGATGTTGTTTTTCCGAAAATGGTACATACCGATTAAAGCGCGCGATTTCAAATTCCATGGTAAAAGCTCCTAACTTTATTTCGGGACTTCATTTTTCATAGTGACATGAAGTGTTAAAACATTTTTTTGGAATAAAGCGTCGAGTATTGATTATACTCTCTATGGGGTCGAGACCAGAAATTGCCAGAACATAGACTTTTTTCATTCTAATTTTTAATTTCCGTTTTACACCATCAGGGGGTAAATTTACAAAAAAACCTTTCTTAGTGTTCCCCTACGTTAGAAAAAGAACCCCTGTTTAACATTTCAAGTTTCTTACCCTTGGGTGTAGTGTAGCCCTTGCGTTAATAGAGCTGAGACGCGTTTTGACCGTGGGAAAGCCATGTTATGTCTATTGGTTGAATTGATACAGCCGTGAACTCTGACTTCAATGATCACCCATCCAAGTTATATCAGTGAGTTATTTTACTCCTACTCAATAATAGTCCATTTTTTCTATACGGTGATATTAATGAAGGTAGTAATAATCATCATCATCATTTCAGCCAATAGACGTACACTGCTGGACATAGGCCTCCCCCAATGTTCTCCACATAGATCGGTAATGTGCCGCCCGCATCCAATGGATTCCCGCGATCTACACCAGATCGTTGGTCCACCTTGTGGGGGGCCTGCCACGCCTGCGACTTCCTGTACGTGGCCTCCACTCGAGGACCTTTCCGCCCCACCGGCCGTCTGTTCTCCTCGCTATGTGCCCTGCCCTTTGCCACTTGAGGCATGCAATCTTTTGGGCTATGGCTGTGACCTTAGTTCTCCTGCGGATCTCATCATTTCTGATACGATCACGCAGGGAGACTCCGAGCATGGCTCTCTGGGTGACTTTGAGCCTCCTTAATCGGCACATAATAATCCGAAGTAATAATAGCTCCACTCATATATCCCGTTGGAATACTCTTAGGTATAAGAAATTTGAAATTGAGTCAATTATACCCCGTTATTTTTTTATCGCGTACACCCAAAACCTCAAAATAAGTATCGTGAAAAATTCAAGCTCAAGTCAATTTAGCTAAATCAACAAAATAAGCGAAAAAAAATCTGCCGTTCCATACATTATTGCTGGGTGGATATTAATTTTTGCATTGAACAGCTGTTTTTTTTTCGCTTGTATTCTTGATCTAACATGCTAAAAATTGGACTTCACTCGCGATACCTATTATGACTTTGGGAGAGCCACGCTTCGACTTGAATAGGCCGACTCAACCGGAGTGATACCACGGCCTTACAGAAAACCGGCGTGAAGCAGCACTGTGTTGTTTCACTACGTGAGTGAGGGTACCGGAAGCCCGATCCGGGGAAGGGGGGTTTAATGGTTGCTTAGCATCAGGTGATCTGTCTGCACGTCTCCCACCTATCACATATAGAAAGAGGTTTTCAGGATGAAAACAATAAAAAAAATACGGTATTTAATCAGTGATTGAGAACAATATTAGTACAATAAAACATTACAATTTAAATTTATTGTAACATAATAAACATTTATTCTATCAATTCATTCAATCAATGAAAATTATTATCATTAAAATATTCCGTTATGTTATAATAGCATTTATTAATTAATAATATTTTAAGCTGAGATGCAAGTGCTTGGGGGTCTTTGATACTTTTTAATTCATTTGGCAAGTGGTTATATATCTTAATAAGAGTACGTACGCAATACATGCGTGCGTACAATGATCTCAGGGTATAAGATTTTAAACTTTCGCATTGCATTATACAAATAATTAATGTCCACGGGACAGAACGCGGTTATTTTTATGTGTAGGTACCTAAGTACAACCTGTGCGGATAAAGAATGGAATCAGAAATGGCGGCGCATCTATTCACTTCTCGCTCACACACCCACGAGTGCGAGTATAGACGCAAATAGTGTGCGAGCGAGAAGTGAATAGATGCGCCGCCATTTCTGATCCCATTCTTTATCCGTACAGATTGTACATACTCGTTGTAGTATACACTCACAACGTATATAACGTCAAGCTGTGAGTATATGATACTACGAGTATATACTTATATATAAAATAACCACGTTTTGTCCCGTGTACACTAATGATCTCAGGGTAGTTGGGCGTGAGATGGAGACAGACTATACGGAACGTGTGCGGGAGACACGATACGATGCTGTCTAGCGCATGGGTTAACGAACTCTTCTATATCAAGTCAGTTAGAGTCGAACTTCTGTGTCTATTAATCGAAAGTAGAGCGAAGCCTAGTATTATTGTGATATACAGCGTGTGTATTTTATACGGGCGAATAATTAATCCAGCTATAATATCTGATCCTACGAATCGTATAAGATAATCATTTCATTAAATTTTGTGGTTAATTAGGTGTAATGATTTTTGTAAAGTGCAACCCAGCAGCAATGTATGCCGTCCAACTTTGTTTGACATGACAAGTGACATGAGTGTCATGACACTCGTATGACGTTTAGATACTTATGTCTACGTTAATTGATGTTATTAACGTTAACTACCAGTGGATGCAATACATTGCGTGCTCAATTATTTTGTATGAAAAAAAAGTACCTTAATTTCCTAAAGAAATGTATGTAAACAGGTTCCCTAGGTCCGATAGTAATCGCCATTAAAATATTCGCCCGTATCAAATAAACACGCTGTATATCTGAGTTATCTGGTCAAGGATGACCGCCTCGTAGTGTAGACCGGCGTAGTGGTTAGACGGCTGCATAAAAGGTCCCGGGTTCGATCAACGAGTCGGACCAAAAATTTGTACTTCGGTACAAATTTTTGGTCCGACTCGTTCGGCATTTGGCCCGACATGAGAATTTTTTAATCGAAAACTTAGGTTTTCGTTAAGAAATCCTTAGCGGCAGCCCAGAGTCTGGAAGTTAGCGATCTTGTACCTGCCCCCGTGCCGTTAAGCTGTTAGTCCTGCGCTCGATTTCTCTCAAGTCGTGTTACAGCAGTGTCCCATCGGAATATGAAGGTAAGGGACTAAAGAGTGCTCTTGTGTTTGCGCACACACTTGAGCACTATAATATATCCCGCGTACGTGGCTGATCTTTGAGTAGCTGTAATCGGTTGGAGAATATTATTATCTAGCCCTTTTAATTTTCTTAAAAGCATGGTCTTATTTTTTTATAGCAGCCCTGCTTTGTTTAATGGGTAGTTTAGCTAAAATAGTATTTATTTAGGTCTGTCGTTTTGTCCACAAAGGCTGCGGTTGAGGTATTAGCAGTTCTCATTTATTGCATTAATCATATTAAGAAAAAAAAATTATTGATCACAAAACGTCATGTTTACATATTACTAGACATATGTGCTCCAAATAATTATGTTCTTTTCTTTCTTTCTTTTCTTTAGTAAGAAAATAACTTCGTCGATGACTGCCTCGATGGCGCAGTGGGTGTGCTTTGCACTTTAAAGCTACGGTTTCGCTCCCGGGTTCGATTCCCGGGTCAGGTCAAAATTTGTACCTGAGTTTTTATGTTAAGAAATTTTTAGTGACAGCCCGGAGTCTGGAAGTTAACGGTCTTGTACTTCCGTGCCTCGGAAAGCACATTAAGCCGTTGGTCCTGCGCATGATCCCTCTCCGGACGTGTCACATTGGTGTCCCATCGGAATATGAGGGCAAAGGAATAGAGAGTGCAGCTGTGTTTGCGCACACACATGAGCACTTGAGCGACCGTTGAGATTTGCCGCCTTAGTCGAAATCGGTTGGAGGATATTATTATGTATCTCTCCTGCGGGAAATTACGGCTCGAAGGCCGGTCCTTTTGAAAGGCGTACGAGGGGAAATAGATCAAACACGAAGAGGCCCCTTTGAGACACAATAATGTAAGTGGGGATGTTTACGCCAAGCGGATGCTATCTGTCTGCACTGTTAAAGAGATGAGGCCAAAGACAGCACCCGCCAGGTGTAAGGACTATTGCAGATAAGAAGGGAACTATGCCAGGTCCATGGATAGGATCTTGCTGGACTGGTTGCCGGAATATTGACGAGACAACGGTACGCCTGCCACATAAAATGTCTCATCATTATAATCATGGCAGACGGTAACTCGCCTTTCACTAGATGAGCCCCCCAAAATCGGCCACCATATTAGACGGCAAGGCGGCAACATCGGCGGGTCAGCTATGGGTGTAGAGAGGTGTGCACTGATTTCTGGATCCCGGTAATCCGTTCAGCCTTTCCTCTCTATTACGCAGGTTGAGCACTTCCACCCTTTCGAGTAATTAGCTCTTGCGCTCCACTCTGGCCGGCTAACAAAGGCAAGCCAGAGGTGGGGACAGATGGTGTTTCCCCAAGTCTCGGGTGGTGTCGCCACATACCAACAGCTCGCCAAAAGTGCCCTGCGGAGTTGTTGTTCTTCATAAGTGAAGATCACCAACTCTCACCAGCGGGCGATGGGGTATTATTATTATTAAGAAAATAAAAAGTATGTATGTACGTTCAATGTAAGTGCCTACAGACAGCCACACATTTGGCTACATCAATCTGTAAAATTAGCGTTTCGAGTAAAATTATGAAGTAAATTTGGCTCAGTTGAGTATGGCTTTCAATTTATCTTGTGTGTTATCTCGCTCGAGTTAATCCATTCTCTAAAGCAAAGAGCTTGTGTCTGAAACGAATGATTTTTCATTGCAAAAATTATAAATACGCTCAACATTAAAGCGAAGCGGTACCACTTGCTCCTCTCTACATGCTTAACACAGTGAAATCCATACAAAATTGAATAGCCCGATACTGGCTTATTTGATAGTGACCCTACTTTGTACGTTATAGTTCGAGACAAAGCGAATTGGTACCGCTTCGCTTCACTCGCTTATCTCACCGAAATCAATACAGAATCCTTGCTTTGTATGTCAAAGGTTGTGGGATTGATCCACATTGAATAAAATCTAAATGAAAATAACGATCCGCATGTTGCTATTTCCTTGTTCCGTAAATCCTTTGGAATCGCATCCCTAAAGCGAAGTGGCACTGCTCCGCTCAGACCGCAACCCTTACTGAATTACGATCCACCGCAGGTTGTATTTGCTCGGCCCGTAAATCCGCGCCTTAGTCCCAATTAACGAAAAACTCTGTTTCGACGCACCTGTACCTTTTAAATTTGCCTTTTTAACGGAATGTAAATAATGCTTTTTTTTGTTTTCGCAAGCGGGAATGTTGAATGACAAAATAATTTTGGTTTAAGATTTCAGCGCAAATTACATTTCCATGTTGCTTCTTTTATTATATTCATGACATTCCGTTAGCTTTGGTGGGCTCCCTCTTGCATAGAAAAGATTTTTTGTATAATCCTGTTTTGTAAAATCTCTCCCTTCAATATATTTACAAGATATCTCGGCTTGGTATGGCATATCCTGAATTCTTAACAGAAAAACTTAATAATTAAATAATATAAGATTAGAAGAACCCAGGACCCCAGCGCAGCTTAAATGCGGCCTCACCGAGATAGTCATCTTCTAGCAAATAAAAATGAATTAAAACATACAAATCTTGTTTGGTCTCAGCTGCGAGTAAAACTCCGAATGTTTAACAAACTCCGTCGACAGCTTGTGTAAGGATATAAAGTTGACTGAACAATTTGTTTAGGGACTCCGAGCAGAGTAAATAGCTGCGAGGTCGGCGCGTGCGACGCGGCCGACTGATCCGGTACTGTGTTTATGGAAATCCGGGGACGGGAGGATACGGGCACCTTCCGGGAACGGCACCTGACATAGACAATGGACAACATTTCATATTTTTAACATGTCCATATTGTTTTTTTATATGAAAATAGATATAAAATGAACAGACCCATATTTTTTCTTTTTTCAAAATTTGGCTATTTTCATGCATAAAATAGTTATTGAAATTCTTTATATTCTAAATAGACGTAAGCGCCAAATGACGTCATCGGACGGCTGAATACAGCGATATTCCTTTGCTTATCATTGTTTTAATAAAAAAAAGGTACTACTGTCAAAGGTAAATAATACTAGTGTCAACATTGTCAACGTCATTTATACATTCAACGTTGACAAGTTGTCTTTTTTTTTTACAGTTACATGTCATGGGTTTGGCATTTCATAAATTTAAAACTATAATGTGCTAAGCAAAGAAATATTTTACATTCTGCCGTCCGATGACGTCATCTTACGTTTTTTAGTTTTTAATTTTTTGTCAGTAAATAAGCAATATAAAAAATTAATAAATATATATTCGAGCAGCGGAAAAGTAAACAAAGAATTGGTATTTTTTGTTTCAGAGCTTAGCAATTTTGAAATGTTGTCCATTAGCTCAGAAATACGAGTCACTTTAATCCATTCCATTGCCTCAAGTGGCAATGGGCAGGGCACATAGCAAGGAGAACAGACGGCCGTTGGGGCGGAAAGGTCCTCGAATGGAGGCCACGTACAGGAAGTCGCAACCGTGGCAGGCCCTCCACAAGGTAGACCGATGATCTGGTGAAAATCGCGGGAATCCATTGGATCCAGCAGTGGACGTCTATTGGCTGAAATGATGATAATACATTCACAAATAGCTGCCCAATACTTCGCAAAAGAATAAAATATGTAAATAAAAAAATATTGACAAAACAGCGAAAATTACAAAAGTAAGCATGAACGCTTCGGCATGAATGGGCCGGCTCGACCGGAGTGATACCACGGCCTCACAGAAAACCAGCGTGAAGCAGCACTGTGTTGTGTTTCGCTTGAGTGAGGTTACCTGAGGCCCGATCCGGGGGGCAGGAAGGGTTTAAAGGTTGGCAGCGCACTTGTGACTCCACTGGTGTCGCGGGGGTCCATAGGCGGCGGCAATCACTTACCATCAGGTGATCTGTCTGCTCGTCTGAGAGAAAGAAAAAAATCTGCATTTTGTGTTTTTGCCTTGGCAGTAAAACTGCATAATTTAACTTTCAAGGAGAAATGTATCTGCATGTTTAAAGTTAACTAGACATTATTTTATTTATTCCTAAAATTATCAAACAAAATTCGCCTGGTAAAAAGGCATCCTGTAATATCTAGTTTTAAGTTTTCATACTTTATTTTGAGTGCAATAACAGTATATTCATTCATTCATTCATTCATCCTTTACTAGCTTAACCTTTATTTCTCCTAGCGCTTATCTAATCCTGTTTAAATACATATGCTCTTGGGCCATGATTCAAGCAAACTGTCTGACCTTTTCAACTGTCGACTGATCCGAAACTGTGTTTATGGAAATCCGAGAGCAAGACAATATGGAAACTTTTTTAGAGCGACGCCTTTTTTTATGATTATATGACTAACGAGCAAGTGAGTCACCTGACGGTAAGCAATCAACGCCACCCATGAACATTCGCGAAATCAGAAAGATCGTTAATGTGTTGCCGGCCTTTTTAAAAAAGAGTACGCTCTTCAAATACGGTCCCTAAATCGTAGCCGTCGAGAAATACTCATGCAGCCAAACCGTTCCACAGAACTGAGGTACGTGGTAGAAAAGTTCCGCGAGAAACGCACAGTAATAGACAGCCATCCATCATAATATGGTTTTTTTATAAATTTTATTACAGTATCTAATTATTGTTCATATCCATATTTACTGGGTGAACTATTTCTGTTTTTTTTTATATGAGTGTATATATGTGTATATATTTATTTACTTGCTTTTTTCGGTTATGTGCAGATAATGTGTTTTAATTAATGTTATTCTTGTTTTTTTAGTGTGTATTGTTGTTGTGTTGGTGTGTTTTTTATTTTTTATTTTATATTTTAGGTATGCTGTGGTGGCCACAGCACATGCTGAGCGGGGACCTATTTTTTTGTACATTCTTTTGAATCATGCATGTAGTGAGAACTCAAAAATGTGCAAAAATAAACGATTTTTTTCTTTCATCAAGATAATGGGGATGGAATGACAATCGCTTGCGTGTGGTTCGATGTAAGAACTCAGCCGCAGGGAGTAGATCAGTTTCTCAGAGCACTCCCACACATTGATACAGGAAGCTGCGGGAAGGCACGCATTCGGCTAATAAGCGACTTATCCACCAATGTAAATGTCCCTTTACTGATAGCCCCTATAGCGACAGCGCTCAAGATTGACTCCCGTATATTTTCACTGTGAGTACACACATTTACACGCCGTCCTTTACTCCTGCTGTTTCACATCTGCAGCAGATTCCGTTTAATGAAAACAATCCGTGGAAATGTTCTAAACTTTTTACTTTACAGCCTACATTCGCAATCGTTTTCGATAGTCTACAGATAAATACAACTCTTTACGAGGGAATAATAGGGTTTAAGATAGATAATCTCCACTCAGCATGTAGGTAAGATAGATAGATAAATAGATATACAGGGAGTATCAGTGAACATTTACATCCCTTTAACCACGTGTTCTACCGACCATTCTGAACAACATTTGTTCAACGACTTTTCGGGTTTCTTCGAAAAATTTTTTCGCCTCCCCCGTACAAAATGACCAAGTCACGTGACCGACTTTGTATGAAAAGTTGAAATTTATTTTATTCATAATGGTTAGTAGAACACGTGGTAAAAGGGATGTAAATGTTCACAGATACACCCTGTAGGTATACTCTTGTACAACAAACAAAGCATGAAAACTAGGTATACAGATAGATAGGCAGTCTTATCGCTGGAAGCTTTACCACATAACCTTGAGGTATAGAAATTTAGACAGAACAGAGGAGGGTGGGGAAATCCTTTTGATATAACTACAAAGAGTTTATACTATATTATTAATAAGTAAAATGTTAGGTAGGTAAGTATTGCTTTCAAAGTTTAGACCGTGGGAGAGCCATGCTTAGGCATAAATAGGCCGGCTCGACCGGAGTCATGCCACAGGCTCACAGAAAACCGGCGTGAAGCAGCAATGTGCTGAGTTTCGCTGCGTGAGTGAGGGTACCGGAGGCCCAATCCAGGGAGAATGCGGGTTTAAAGGTTGGTTTGCACTTGTGACTCCACTCGCGGGTGTCTATTCCTTTTTTATCAGCCTATAAACTGTCCCACTGCAGGGCAAAGGCCTCCACCATAGAAATCAAGTTATCGCTACTATGATGGGATTAGGCTTATTCACCACGCTTGCCAAATGCGGATTGGTGATCACAAACCCGAGCGATGTCCGAAAAATTCGAAAAATACTTTTCGCTCGACCCGGGAATCGAACCCAGGATCCGTGATCTCTCACGGCCCGGTACTTAAACCACTAGACCAACAGGGCGTTCATGGCGGGTGTGCATGGGCGGCAGCAATCACTTACCATCAAGTGATCCGTCAGCTTGTCTGCCACCTATCACCACTATCACTTAAAAAAGTTATCGCTTCATAGAAGGATCTACGTACCAGTAAAATTGACATTCCGAATCACGTAGTTAACATTCATAAGTGGACTAAAACTAAATGAAGAATACTTTATTTTGATTTTAGCTATGTGATAGATGGCAAACAAGCAAAACGAGCACTTGATTGTTAGCGATTGCCGCCGCCCATAGACACATGTAACACCAATGGAGTCACAAGCTTGCTGCCAACCTCTTAACTCACTTTCACCCGATTGGGCGTTCGGTACCCTCACACACTCGGAAAATTTCGGTTGATCTCATTCACGTCGAATCGTGGTCATCTCTCCAAATAGTATATAAACTTTCGTAGGTCAATAAAATCAGGACAGTTCAATCGAAATTTGCTACTAGGCGACGTCAATTTTTTGGTACGACGTACCCTTAACGATAAAAAAGTGTTAGAATTTCAAAAAAACACTATTTGCTAGGAAAACAGTTCATAAATTTGTCAATCTAAAAGAGAAAATTGTCAGCCTACACGAAGTAGGAAGATAGTCAGTAGTAAAACAGTACATTTTAATAAGCAAGGCTCCGAAATTGTGTTTTGTACGACCTAATTACCGCGGGAAATCCGCACCCACTGTGCGCGGTTCCGTTTTTGTTTCCCTTCCCTGGATCAGTCATTTGAAATGACCGCAGGTGATGATTCCGAAGTTGTTTTTAAATTTTGGATGAATGGGTATTGCCACGTGACCTCCACGTAGACGTCACTTTAAAATGTGATCCACTACTCACTAGCTACATTGTTTAAAGTGTGACCCACTGACTACATTGATACTGCAGCGTTCAAGTGTTGTGCATTGGCCTATTTACCGCGAAAGATCCGCACCGTGTGCGTGATTTAGTTTTTTTCTATTTTCCCTTCACTAATGACCGCAAGTGACGATTCTGCGGTTGTTTTTCTTTTTAAAACGAATGGCTATTGAACCCAGCACCTACAGCGTAGCAAACTACCCACTGACTATATTGACACTACGACCTACACGTGTCGTGTATTGGCCTACTTACCGCGGGAGATCCGCGCCCGCTGCGCGCAGTTCCGTTTCTATTTCCCTTCGCAAATGACCGCAGGTGACGATTGCGCGGTTGTTTTTCGATTTCAAACGAACGGGTGTTGACTAGTTTGTACTTTTCCATGCGAAGTGCCGGCGGATGTTGACCGGCGGATTACGGGTATCTTTAAAACGTGTAAATTGCAAACTTAGGTACTTTGTTGTAACTTTCATGTCTGTGACATTGCAGATAAAATGCAGGAGTCATAGAAACCCGGTGTGAAGCAGCGCCTAGGGCTACTTTTTAGCCGAATGAGAGTGAGTGAGGGCTAATGGACCCCCAATCGCGGGGTAAGGAGTAAAGATTTGGCTTGCTAGCAAGCAGAGTACAACACTAATTACTAATATTTAAGACCGTTATCTCTATCAAATGTACCTATTCTTTCGCAATGATTGTTTGTTTGTTAGCAGCGCACTCCTGTCTCTACTACGTAGGCAATTTCTTATCATCAGGTAATCCGATAGTTCTTCGGCCACCTTAAAAAATAACAAACTAAAATATTTTTTCTAAGCTAAAGGTGCATCTACTGCTACTCATACTATGGTCGGTTCATTTGTGTATTCATCATCATCATCAGCCCTTTTAAGTCCCCACTGCTGGGGCACGGGCCTCCCTCAATCACATGAGGGGTAATTGCCATACTCACCACGCTTGGCAGACGGGTTGGCGAGGGTTTTGATATAAATGCAGAGTTTTCCTTCTCTGGGTGCTGATGATCATGCCAGCAGCTTTACCTTAGTCGCCTTTTACGACACCTCGGTAAGAGTGAGGGTGGCCTATTCTACTCTGCCGGGGACCACACGGATTTGTGTATTATCAATGAGTATGTGACTGCCTCGGTGATGTAGTGGTTAGTGGGTCGCACTATAAAGCAATGGTCACGGGTTCGATCCCCGGGTCGGGCCGATAATTTGTACCTAAGTTGCGGTGAGCAGTCCACTCAACCGAAAGGTTAAGTGGACTACTCACCGCACACTGCACTAACGTTTCAATCCTGAAGGAGCTTCGAATGACACAAAGACTATCGTCGATTGTGCAAGTGCGAATACTCACCATGTTTGGACATATCATCCGAAACGAGAGCTCCTCGGAACGTTTAATGGTACAGGGAAGAGTGGAAGGTCAACGCTCCCGAGGCAGATCACCTACAAGGTGGACGGACAGTACAAGTCTGCTACAAAGTGATCCTTGACTGAATGTGCACGCAGTGCCACAAACAGAGAAAGATGAAGAAGTCTCGCTAAAGCCGCTACCCAACATAAAGATAATCCATAATCATGACCTCTCCGTCAGGAGTGCACGACTGAGAAGAAGAAAGTTTTCGGTAAGAAATTCTTAGTGTCAGTCTGGAAGTTGACGGTCTTGTACCCCCGTGCCTTGGAAAGCACGTTAAGCTATAGGTCCTGCGCCCACACCCTCTCCGATCGTACTACCCTGGTTTCCCGTCAGACTATGAGGGCAAGGGAATAGAGAGTGCACTTATGTTTGCCCACACACTTGAGCACTTTAATATATCCTACGTTACGTGGTTAATCGTTGAGATTGGCCGCCGTAATCGGTTGGAGGCTATTATCAATATCCCTCTCTGTTTTCAAGTCCCGAGTTAAAGATCATTTCTTATCTTTCTAAGCCTTCATAGTTCCTTTCATTGTCTCCTATTTCCCTGGTTACGTATCTATCAATCCAATAAACTGTTAGTATGTATGTTTATTTGTTTTGTAATGTACTAGTATGTACTAGTATTTATAGCTAGTATATATTTATTTAATATAATGTATGTATGTATATACCATACTCGTATTTATACAATGTCTTTTTTTTGTCTTTTTCTGACTTGCACTGCCTTACCCCTTTTCTTAATTCGCTATACTTTTCCTCTACCCTGAGGTTGTCTGGAAGAGATCGCTATTAGCGATAAGACCGCCTCCATTGTTTTAGTATAATAACTTAGGCTAAGATCTGTAAATTTTGTGCAATAAAGTGTATCTATCTATCTATCTATCTATCAATGAGTGAATCACATTCAAAGAGTCGGAGCACTGAGTGAATCTCCATTCGCTCCACATAGACCGATATGCGTTAATTTCGGCCGGATCTATTCGCAGAGCCGCCTTTATCAAGTCCCGGTTGTTGATAAAGCCGCGGCACTAACTCGATTTGGACGGCGGGGAACTGGATAAGAAGTTATTTTGGTAGGTTTTTGAAAGAAACGTGAATTAACCTACCTAGTTTATGATACCTTTTTTTTTTTTTTGTTGACCCAGGAGAAATGCGTTACGCATACCCATCCGTCTGTAAACGGATGGGTTATGTCGGACTCTCATCTGGCGACGGCTTCTCCTAACGAGAAGCCGGCCAGAGGCATACCGACTAAAACTCCTGGGACTCTCCCTCATCTGTCCATGAGTAGGCGAGTGACATGGGGCCAAAGCTCGGAGCCTTTCACCGCGTCACCCCCCGGACAGGGACGCCCGCCTACGCCCGGGGGGAGGGATGGGGACAGCCGAGAGAGTCGTGCCGTCCCCACCAGGCGTAGGAGGAGGTCCGTGCAATGCCGGTGGTGGGGTTACAGCCCCACGCACCAGCGGACCTGTAGTTTATGATACCTGATTTAACCAGGCCTTATCGTGTTCAACTAGACCCTCCGACACGATTCTCCTCCAAGTCAATTGTTCAACAGCGAGCTCCTGCCACTCTGCTACCGGGATCTGGAAAGCATGCATATCGCGCTTGGCGCAATCTTTCCACCGGAGCATGGACCTTCCGATGGGTCTTTTAGCATCAGCTATCTCTCCCAAAAGAGTGCGACTTTATTATTATACATACTAAGGGATAGCTTCAGAAAGGGTGTTGAAATGAAATCCAGTTATATCTTCACAGCACTGTAATCACAAACTTTTTTCAAATGTTATGAGCATTGTCTTTTCCGATTACAACCGCCGAGTATGCCCGCCATGACAGCCACCTACCGCGCTATCAATAAACAATCTTAAATTTATAATTATGTTTTAATAGACATTAATCCCTACATATTTATGTACCTTATTATTTATTTATTTAATGTGTAATAAATGTAATTAATATAATTTAAGTAATTTATAACATTTATAAAATAATCATCTCCCGTTTAGCAATCTGCTTCCTGTTAATGTTGCTAAATCGATAAACAATTATACTCTGTCAATAAAGTATTGAAAATGAATGATGGCGCGACTGCCGCTTATGACGTAAGGGCATGATTAGTAATAATTCGAAGGAATTCAGTTTAGTTCCTCAAGAATAAATCATCATCATCATCATTTCACATGGACATAGGCCTCCCCCAATGTTCTCCACACCGATCGGTCCTGTGCCGCCCGCATCCAATGGATTCCCGCGATCTTCACCAGATCGTCGGTCCACCTTGTAGGAGGCCTGCCACGGCTGCGACTTCCTGTACGTGGCCTCCACTCGAGGACCTTTCCGCCCCAACGGCCGTCTGTTCTCCTCGCTATGCGCCCTGCCCATTGCCACTTGAGGCATGCAATCCTTTAGGCTACGTCTGTGACCTTAGTTCTCCTGCGGATGTCATAATTTCTGATACGATCACGCAGGCAAAAGTTAGTCATAAATAAATAATTAATTTTTCCTCAAAACCTCCACCCGAAGTTTCCCGTGATCGGCAAACTGTTGCAGCGCATGGATTTTATCTTTCCCTCCAGTTTCACTTTGAACTTGTTTGATACTTTGTCACTTCGATGTTCTGAAGTAAAACCAACATATATTAACAAAGTTAAGGCTTTTTAAAAGTTTAGAAACGTCGTATTGAATTTAAATAGGTACAAAATTCACAATAACTAAGGTAACACGAAATAGGACATCCTGCTTAGTCGTTCACTCTTGACAGACTTTTTTTTTATGATATAGGTGGCAGACGAGCCGACGGATCACTTGATGGTAAGCGATAACCGCCGCCCATGGACACCTGCAACACCAGTGGTGTCACAAGTGCGCTGCTTACCTTTTAACCCTCCTTCCCCTGGATTGGGTCTCCGTTACCCTCACTCACGCAGCGAAACAGCGCATGCACTGCTTGACGCCGGTTTTCTGTGAAGACGTGGTATTACTCCTGTCGAGCCGACTCATTCATGCCGAAGCGTGGCTTTCCCACTGTTGCTGATGCGGCTCGCGCGATCCACAGCGTCTCGGGAGTTTTGGACAATGGATGTCTGTGTTACAGTCACAGTTACCCTAATAAGATGAAATAGGACATGTAATATAGTCACATACCTAAAGTATCAGCCTATATACTGTCCCACTGCAGGGCAAAGGCCTTCATTATAGAAATCAAGTTATCGCTACTATTAAGTCAAAGTCAAATAATTCTTTATTGGCATAGGCTTGTACAACTATTTAAAAGCACTTATGTATTATGGGATAAGGCTTAATCACTCCACTTGCATAATGCTTGGCTTAATAATGATTGGCGATCACAAACCCGAGCAATGTTCAAAAATTCGAAACAAACTTTTTGCTCGACCCGGGAATCGAACCCAGAACCCCAAAAACACGGGCCGCTACTTAAACCACTAGACCAGCAGGACGTATCTAACATTAAAGAAATGTTCATTTTTACTAGTTTCACAAATAAAAACAATACTTGCTTAGAACAATGTTCAAAACTTTTTGAACTTAAATATAAAAAAAATTCACATAGTTACATTATCCACTAAGGTTTTCTATTGTAGGTACTATTGAAACAAAATAAAAAAAATACAAAATACAAAATTCTTTATTTATCGAAAACTTTATGGCCACTTAACATTTGTGGTGTTCTCAGCTGCAAAAGTTATAAACTGTAGCGCAGGGAGAACGCCCTCTCCAAACAGTGGTTGTCGAGGTTACATTTAACTAAAACAAACATGCATGAATTACAATTACTAGACTTAAGAGTATTATTATGCTATTAATATTTTATCTGTCTGTGTGTGTGTGTGTGTGTGTGTGTGTATGACAACAAACAAACAAGACATACATTGTTTTGTTACGGGAATTGAACCCGCGACCCTTGCGTCACAACAGGCGCTCATACCACGGCGCTAACCGGGTCGTCAAGCTTCAAAAATAAAATATAGGACACTCAAACGATTACCGTGGGAGAGCCAAGCTTCGGCATGTATCAGCCGGCTCGACCGGAGTGAAGTACCACGGCCTCACAGAAAACCGGCGTGAAGCAGCACTGTGCTGTGTTTCGCTGCGTGAGTGAGGTACCGGAGGCCTTTTCATGAATGGGGGTTTAAAGGTTGACAGCGCCCTTGTGACTCCACTGGTGTCACGGGTGCCTACTTACTACATCAAAAAAAATACCGTCTTGTAACACAACGCAAAGGTATCACAAAAAACCGGCGTGAAGCAGCACTGTGTCGGAGACCCGAACCGGGAGAAAGGGGGGTTTAAAGATTGGCAGCCAACTTGTGTCTCCACTGGTGTTGCGGGTGTCTACGGGTGTCTAATGGCTTACCATCAGGCGATCCTGTCTGCTCGTCTGCCACCTATCACATAAAAAAAACAAACAAAATCAGTAGCGCGGCACAACACAGTTACACAGTCCACAAATTCCACAATAACTGAAGCAAGTCTGCACCACCTAAGTAGTCCCGTGAAAAGCACGCTTCAGTCGCCATTAACGTTCAAATTTGAACTTTATTCCCATAGACACAAGGTATCTAAAATTTTAGCTTTTGCCGCGGGACTTATATCGTGGCGCGGACTGCATTCACATCGTTCGGCCAGGCGTGCATTTGCGTATTTCTTTTTCTGCGTATTCGTCCCTTTGCGCTTACCTAAACCTTTCCTGTATTCTCTTAAAAAGGAGCCCAGTAATGTTCAATAGGGTGTTTTTATATGGCAGAGGAGCAGACGGGTCACCTGATGGTAAGCGATTGCCGCCAATGGACACCCGCGACCCCAGTGGAGTCACAAGTGCGCTGTCAACCTTTAAACCCCCATTTATGCAAAAGCATGGATTTTTCACGACATTTAATGTCACCCGTCCGAATCCGTGACTGAATCCCGTAAGTTATTGAATTAAACGTTTGTTTTATTTTTTTGCTTTTTCAAAGGGTTGACAGGCACGACCGGAGTGACACCACGGCCTGACAGAAAAGCAGAACTGTGCTGTATTTCGCTGCGTGAGTGAGGATACAAGAGGCCCAATCCAGGGCAAAGGGGGGTGTAAAGGTTGGCAGCGCAATAGTGACTCCACTGGTGTACATGGGCGGCGGCAATCGCTTACCATCAGGTGATCCGTCTGCTCGTCTGCCACATATCACATATTATGCGAGGGTAAGGGTAAGGATGGTCAAAGTTGGTGTCGGTATCTACAGTAATTGAGAAGATCATCATTTCCATCCATCCATTCATTTCATCATTTCCACCCATCCATTTCAAATACCGGGCAGATCCATTAAGATGTAGCTTTATAAAAACAGTACATATCTAGAATTAAGGTGACGGGTAGGGCACACTAGCGACGCCAATCGATTTTAATTTTATAGCTACTAAACCGGATCTATTTTTAACAATTTCGGGGTTACAACCTCTCGGCAATCACTAATACTATTTATTAAATAACCATGCACAAATTTTGGGTCCGTTTTTGTACGCGAAACATTGATTCACGTCAAAATCGGCCACTTTTAGCGTGAATCAATTTTTCGCGTACAAAAACGGACCCAAAATTTGTGCATGGTTATTAAAAATAGTATTAGTGTTTGCCGAAGAGGTTGTAACCCGAAATTGTTAAAAATAGATCCGAATTAGTAACTAAAAATTAAAATCGATTGGCGTCGCTAGTGTGCTCTACCCGTCACCTTAAGGCACATCGTTGTCTATATTAAGTCTACCAAGTAAAATTAAATTTTATTTACGTGATACGAATTCTACATAGATAAAACCTGTGAAGTTTTATGGAGATTTACATTTAAAATTCATAGGTTGTCGTTTATGCTCAGCTTATTTGGGCAGTTATTTGGGCAGCTAAAATGGCCGTGTGGTCCCCGGCAGAGTAGAATAGGGCACCCTCACTCTTACCGAGGTGTCGTAAAAGGCGACTAAGGTAAAGCTGCTGGCACGATCATCAGCACCCAGAGAAGGAAAACTCTGCATTTATATCAAAACCCTCGCCAACCCGTCTGCCAAGCGTGGTGAGTATGGCAATTACCTCTCATGTGATTGAGGGAGGCCCGTGCCCCAGCAGTGGGGACTTAAATGGGCTGATGATGATGATGAAATAAAATGGAAGAAATTTATGTCATTCGTAGACTCAGATGCAAAACAGGCTGAAATACTGGGCAGTAAGAAATTTATTCATCTTTTCTTGGCTTGTATGAATCTCTAAGTTGACACTAACTAGCATTCATTATTATAGTACTTATATTATTATCCTTAACATCATTACATAGTATTAAAAATTCTCCGTGTCAGTCAGCCCGGAGCCTGAAAGTTGGCGGTCTTGTACCCCGTGCCTCGGAATGCACGTTAAGTCGTTGCTTCTGTCGGATCCCTCTCCGGTCGTGTCTCACAGGTGTCCCATCGGATTATATGGGCAAGGGAATAAGAGAGTACACTTGTGTTTGCGCACGCACTTGAGCACTATCTTTATTTATTTAATTTATTTATTTGGCTTTTCAACAATGGGTACACCATACAATTAAGGATTACAATCACAGCAGCAGAATCATTCGTCTGCTTTGGGATCCATTGTTATTATTTTAGTTGCTATATTTATCTATTTATTAATCATATACACGAAGACTTTTAATCGGTGATCAGGACCTACTGATTCCGACTAGGTGGATGATGGCCATTGCTATAGTAATAGTAGTTACATGTTTTCTTTTCGTTTAGGTTTTATTTTAAATTTTATTAGATATCTAAATTTAATTGGAATGTATGGTCTTCCTACATTTTTATGAAGTGTAGAAAGCTATTTTAATTTTCTTTAATTTGTTTTATTTGACGTTGTCTACCATTTGACAGTTTTCTACCAATAACATGAAAAACTTTAAATCTCTAATGAAGTTTGTTATCATCACTGTACCTGTACTTATGAAGAGGTTTTATTTGTAACAAGGAGGAGTAGGATGACCATATTCATAGTTATTAACTTAAAGTCCCAGACAAGAAAAAAAAATGGAACGCTGACATGTAACTACTATTATTATAGCAATGGCCATCATCCACCTAGTCGGAAATATATATATATATCGTACGTATTAGTATATTCATATTTTATTTATGTATTTGCATTTAAATTTTCTGTGTAAGTATATAAATATTTAAGATTGCACCGCCCTACACCTTCATCAAGGGTCCTTTATCCAAAGGTTGCCTGGAAGAGATCGCTCATAGTGATAAGGCCGCCTTTGTTGTACACATTCTGTAATATCTAGTTTTTAAGTTTTCATACTTTATTTTGAGTGCAATAAAAGTATATTCATTCATTCATTCATTCACAGCTTAAATTCTAAGTGGCCCATCACTTAAAGAAAAGCACCGCATGCACCAGTGCGTACAATAAAAAAACAAACAACAACTTTAATAATTTTGAACGGGAAAAAGTACAATTCATGTTACAAACATGAGATGTACTTTCTCCTATGCTAGCCTATCACTAAATTAACCCTGAAAGATCTTCTATCTACTTAGCCGAAATAGGTTTGACTATATTATCATTAGTATAAAAAAAGTGGCATTCGCTGTGTGTTCATATGTATGCTTAGATTTTGATACTATTTGGATTTTATTAAATATACAGATTAATTCAAGAGGAAAGTTTATTGTATAATAATTTATAATACATGCGTAATATTGCACCCGTGCGAAGCCGGGGCAGGTCGCTGGAGCTGTAATAATATATCTCTTATTGGATTTGCATCCTTTTGTCTGAGACACAAGTGCTATTTTTACACTGCTTGTGACTCGATTTAACGCCGTCTTTGGGTGACTAATTGTTGTCTCCAGCTGATATAGTCGAATTGGCTGCAGGACATTAAGTTCGCGTACATTAACTTTAAGCAATGCTTTTATTACATTACCCTTGATAAATACGAATCTCACAAGATTACAAGAGATAATAAACAGTGGCAACACCACAGACAATTACGAACGCTCAGCATAAATAGGGATCTATAAATCTGTGACAATAACAATCGGATTGTCTTAATGAAAGTCTAGCTCAAAGAGATATTCAAATGTAACATTAAATTACAGAATAACTGGCGAGGCCTAAGCGATAGTTAGTATATATCTCTAAAAGTTTTTGAATCGGAATGTCAAGAAACCATTACGTATTTTATGGGCAGATGTAGAGTTTAAGGTGAAGGGTAGGGCACACTAGCGACGCCAATCGATTTTATTTTTTAGCTACTAAACCGGATCTATTTTAAACAATTTCTGGGAAACAACCTCTCGTCAAACACTTATACTGTTTATACTTTCATTATACTTATAAAAATATTGGGTCCAACGCGTACGCGAAAAATTTATTCACGCCAAAAGCGGCCACTTTTGGTGTGAATCAATTTTTCGCGTACAAATACGGACCAAACATTTGTGCATGGTTATTTAATAGATACTATAAGTGTTTGCCGAGAGGTTGTGACCCCGGAAATTGATCAAAATAGATCCGGTTTAGTAGCTAAAAATTTAAGTCGATTGGCGTCGCTAGTGTGCCCTACCCGTCACCTTAAGCTTCGCCGCCTCTTGTCTATTTAAAATTTCTCCCATGGGGCCGTCATCATCATCATCATCACCAACCCATTTAAGTCCCCACTGCTGGGGCACGGGCCTCCCTCAATCACATGAGAGGTAATTACCATACTCACCACGCTTGGCAGACGGGTTGGCGAGAGTTTTGATATAAATGCAGAGTTTTCCTTCTCTGGGTGCTGATGATCATGCCAGCAGCTTTACCTTAGTCGCCTTTTACGACACCTCGGTAAGAGTGTGGGGCCTGCGTAAACTTAATCGACCAAATAGCTATCAACCGATATACTTATGTATAGAAGAATTAATATTATCTACGTTAATAAGTAGTGTATTAATTATTGCGTTAATTAATCCTGATAACAATCGTTGGTTCATGTTTGTGCTGTAATGAAGAAAGACTTCCCAATTTGGCGAGACTCGAATGCGTTCATAGTAAAGCTACAACAATATTTTTTAATAAATTTATTCGATTACTCCCACTATGAATATCGATTTTAAAGGCTCTGCAAAGCAAATAGGCTATTTGACACTATTTTTATTATTTGATAGAACGGTTCATTACGATTATATTCTTAATCAGCCTATAAACTGTCCCACTGCAGGGCAAAGGCCTCCATCATAGAAATCAATTTATCGCTCGCTACTATGATGGGATTAGGCTTAATCACCACGCTTGCCTAATGCGGAATTGGTGATCACAAACACGAGCTATGTCCGAAAAATTCGAAACATACTTTTTCGCTCGACCCGGGAATCGAACCCAGGACCCTGAGATCACGGCTCGGTACATAAACCACTAGACCAACAGGGCGATAAACGATTATATTACGCCATAAAAGTTTTTTTTTTTTTGAAGCACCTTTCCTGACATATTTTAAATTTAAAATTATATTTTCGCTATACAGCCATAAAGGCCGTCCGCCATGATGGCCTATTAATTATCTGTGTCGTGACGTCACTGTTATTGTAAGCAATACGCGTGACTGTCATAACAAAAACTTTGGCTTCGAATAACCTAAAACTGGCGTTTGACGTTTTGTTGTTTGCAATAATGGTGACTTAAAACTATGGCGAAACGGTGTTTTCAATCAAGAATAAAAAAGTAAAAATATAACGGGTTCGAGTTGAATCTTTACAGCAATCCCTTATTTATATTCATTGAAGTTTATATATTTCGGACCTTTGTACGGTATAATATTTGAATTAAAAGTTATTTTTATAAATGGTGACATGAGGCAATTTGCCTATTTTGTCAAGAGACATGAAAAAACTTTCGAAAGGAATTTTCTCTCATCTTGCGTGTAATTCCCGGCTGTGTCCAAAGCTATTAGTTTCGAGCCCGGACGCAGAGACGATGATTCAGAATTTGAGGAGTCTGCTAATTACAATGAAGCAACTGACGTCTGACCTTCGCAACTCTTAAACAGGGGAATCAGACCAATTGTATCATGGTTACATGTTTCAGAAACTGTCCGAAACTAGCAGGTTTCCTCACGATGCTTTCCCTCACCGCCGAGTTTAATGATAGAAAGGAGATCCTCGCACTTTCATATATATGTTTGTTCCAAATATGAAAGTACCGGCCAAAAAAAATGCTATAGGATCTGTTAGGATTGTTATTTATAATTTTAACTGTCCCCACCCCCTGATGTTCAACTGTCAAGATTTGGCAAAGCAAAAATATATTTTGTTAGATTTACTGAAAATGTATGGTGATATTGCTTTTTAAACACAAATAAAACCAAGGATAATGACCGTACAGTTATGGTGTCATTGTAATAAATACGCAGAAGGACAAATACTAGAGAACACAGCATTATTTGAAGGCCGGCACTGGACCAAAAAGTGGATGTCCTTTAAAAATCCAGAGGTGCAATGCGATATAAACGAATAATATAGCTGTGGCAGACGTAAAGAAAACGCGCATAAAAATAGTGAAAGAATATTATTAAAATAAATAAATAAAAAAAACAAACCAAATTTCCAAGCAAGATTTTTACGAAAAGCAATGACAACTTCTGTCAATATAAGTAAAAACATTATAAAAACAAAACTAAATTAGACCCAAGGAGTCTGTACTCGACAATAGGCAAATATAGCGATTTAAACGCAAAGATGGGGATATCAATCATGTGTGTAATTTAGGTAATTTATTCCGTTCACTTTGCAGGCAGTCTTTCCAAATACGCGTCCCAGGTTCGAATTCGATGATTGGCTATGATCCTGCAGGCGCTTAATTGGTTTGATCCAATTGCTTCGTTTGCGTGTTTAATTGCAATCGATTATCGCCCAATTCTAAACGAAACATGAAACCGATTATTGATGCAAATCGGACATTTTTATTCATAGTGAATCGATAATTTTTATTGCCGACTCAGAATTGACTGATGCGATTTTGAGTGTGTTTCAATAATAAGTGTTTTTTTATGTGATCGGTGGCAGACCATCAGGAGAATCGGCTGATGGTAAGTGATTGCCGCCGCCTATGGACAGCTGCCAGTGTCTACGCGTCTATCCACCTTATTATAAATTGTTATCTAAAGTTATTACCGTACTAAAGCTCAAGTCATCTCGTTCTAACACGCAATGTTAAAAGGGACTGGCACGAACTTTGTTCCGAGACTATCCTTAGTTCGCTATTTGTAATAAAGGGAAACTAGTTTTATGTTATGGTTGTCTGTATTTATTTATTTATTTTATCCTCCAAAATACGGGCTTATTCCCGCTGTCCACCCTCTGCTTGTCCACCCCGGGTGGACAGGGAAACAATTGTTAAAAAAAATCCCGCTATCCACCCCCTCTTTCAACCAAGAAGGGGTGGACAGCGGGAATTTTTTTCACAATTGTTTCACTGTCCACCCGGGGTGGACAAGCAGAGTGTGGACAGCGGGAATAAACCAAAATACGCATCAACGATGAGACATCAAAGAAACTAGCGTCGCCAGTAGGTATATCTGTATTAATTGTGGCGATTATGAAACATTTTTTACAAAATATAAAGAGTACCTAAAGGTAACTATTAACATTTGTGACGCGAAAGGGACACACGGAGCCACGAGCGAACGCGCTCGCATTTATCTCGTTGCGCTCTATGGTTATTGCATGCCTTCCGCCAATATTCCGCGCCAACACTAGCCCGACGCCAGAGGGCGCTCGGTCAGCAGTCCGCCAATGGCCATGACGCGCGCGTTTTAACTCTGCCCGTGATTGTATTATTTCCTGCCTTTTATTGTGTTTTTTGTTTTGTGTTTTAATTATATTTCACGTTATCAAACCGTGCCTACGAACTTATTTCACGCCCTTCAATCATTCTTCGATCCTCACTCTTACCGAGGTGTCGTAATAGGCGACTAAGGTAAAGCTGCTGGCATGATCATCAGCACCCAGAGAAGGAAAACTCTGCATTTATATCAAAACCCTCGCCAACCCGTCTGCCAAGCGTGGTGAGTATGGCAATTACACCTCATGTGATTGAGGGAGGCCCGTGCCCCAGCAGTGGGGACTTCAATGGGCTGACGATGATGATGATGAATCATTCTTCATCCAAACAAGATCTTACACATTTATTTAGATGTATTTGTGTAATATCGTCTTCGTACAAGAAACCATATTTCTTTTATTACCTAATGTTTACTTTTAACAATTACAAGAAATAAGGTTACTTGTAGGAATTTCGTAAAACATCGAGTTTTTGAGACAAAAATTATGTCATAATTTCTTCACGTATTTTTATGCGTACTTTTTAAAAAATGTCTTATAATTGCCACATTTAATACAAATATATTCGATGCCTCTCTTTCAACACAGATTTAAAATACCCTTAAATAACCATCTCCACTTTATTATGAATAGCGATCTAAAATTACTACCGTACTAAAACTCCCGTTCCAAAACGCAATGTCAAAAGGGACTGTCACGAAATTATCTCAGTTGGTGCCCAACTAAATTGAAAAGTGGATTTGGAAGGATTACTTTTTCATTACACTGAGCGTCAAAAACTGTTCATTCTGATATGGGATTGCAGATTATTATATTATGTAGATATCAAAATGGGTCTGTTTCAATTAAAATGGAATCACTCAACTATAAGTAAAAGTACGGTACATATAATGAAAAGGTTCATAATTCATATTCTTTATTGCACTACATATTATGTTACAAAAGGTGGTAAGATATAAATAAATTATGGACCCTGTCGGGCACGGGAAAGTTAAAAGAGAGGAGGAGTCGCCTAACACTTTATATAAGAGAAAATAAAATAATATTCATAAGTATTTATTGTATCATTGTGTTCGTCACCTTCAGGTAAATTTTCGCTTGCACGGCAAGAATCAGTTATACCTACCAACATACCGTTTTAATAACATCTACCATCCTTCTTAAAATTTGCTTTACATCAAATGGAATCAATACTGCTACAAGCAAATCTGAACTTTCTGATCTATCAGTTAAGCATAATTTACTGTGCAACAGGTATTACTCTGACAAATTTACGAAAGGTAATAAGTGCTCATATCATATCAAAAGAATCAATTTGAAAACTGATGGGACCTTTTTGTTCTTTAACTGTACTTACCACAAAACTTACTACAATTACTGCCGACGGTCATCTAACACATACACCACTAGATCGCACCAGACTGTCGTATAAATATTTCTGATAAATTAATAATACTTAATAAAAAAAATTATACAACATCTCATACATTGACCTGACTCCCTACTGAGTAAGTTAAGGCGACGGGTAGGGCACACTAGCGACACCAATGAATTTAAATTTTTAGCAAGTAAACCAAATTTATTTTTAATAAATTCAGGGCTTAAGTCTCTCGACACACCTTTACTATTTCTTTAAAACTTAACTTAAGTAACTTAACTTAGCTTTTGCACTCGAATTTTGGATTACCGTCAAAAGTAGCCACTTTTGGCGATGAATAATTTTTTCGAGTACAAAAACAGACCCTACATTTGTGCATGGTTATAAAATAAATAGTATACGTGTTTGCCGAGAAATGACAGCCCCTTAATTGTTTAAAATAGGTCTGGTTTACTAGCAAGAAAATAAATTAAATTGGCGTCGCTAGTGTGCCCTACCCGTCGCTTAAAAGCATTTGTGTTACGGATATCAGATAAAAGAGGAATAACAAATATTATACTTCAATTATAGACGCCGTGTGGTGCCCCGGCAGAGTAGAATAGGCCACCCTCACATCTTACCGAGTGTCCGTAAAAGGCTACAAGGTAAAGCTGGGCATGAGTCATCATCACCCAGAAGGAAAACTCTTGGCATTTATATCAAACCCCGCCAACGACCGTATGCCAATAGTGGTGATATGGCAATTACCCTCATGTTGATTGAGGAAACTCATTAAAAGTATCGAGTTTTTGAGACAAAAATTATGTCATTATTTCTTTACGTATTCTTATATCTACTTTTAAAAAAATGTCTTATAATTGCCACATTTAATACAAATCTAATCGATGCCTCACCTTGAACACAGATTTAAAATACCCTTAAATTCCACTTTATTACAGTAATCTAAAGTTGTTACCGTACTAAAGCTCCCGTTCCAAAACGCAATGTCAAAAGGGACTGTCACGAAATTATCTCAGTTGGTGCCCAACTAAATTGAAAAGTGGATTTCAAAGGATTACTTTTTCATTACACTGAGCGTCAAAAACTGTTTATTCTGATATGGGATTGCAGATTATTATATTATGTAGATATCAAAATGGGTCTGTTTCAATTAAAATGGAATCACTCAACTATAAGTAAAAGTACGGTACATAGAATGAAAAGGTTCATAATTCATATTCTTTATTGCACTCCATGTATTACAAAAGGTGGTTAGATACATACATAGTATATAAGCAAATTATGGACCCTGTCGGGCACGGCAAAGTTAAAAGAGAGGAGGAGTCGCCTTACGCTTTATACAAGAGAAAATATAATAATATTCATAAGTGTATTATTAAGTATTTATGCAATCATTGTGTTCGTCACCTTAAGGTAAATTTTCGCTTGCACGGCAAGAATCAGTTATACCTGCCAACATACCGTTTTAATAACATCTACCAACCTTCTTAAAATTTGCTTTACATCAAAAGGTTTAATAGTGAACTTTCTGATCTAACAGTTAAGCATAATTTACTGTGCAACAGGTATTACTCTGACAAATTTACGAAAGGTAATAAGTGCTCATATCATATCAAAAGAATCAATTTGAAAACTGATGGGACCTTTTTGTTCTTTAACTGTACTTACCACAAAACTTACTACAATTACTGCCGACGGTCATCTAACACATACACCACTAGATCGCACCAGACTGTCGTATAAATATTTCTGATAAATTAATAATACTTAATAAAAAACCGGCCAGGTGCGAGGTTTTTTTCGGGCTCGCGCACAAAAGGTTCCGTAGTCGCAAATATACATTATAAAGATTTTTATATCATCGCGGATTTTTAAAGTTTAACAATACTGTAGTATATTTTTTGATCTATTTCTAAGGTTCAGCCATCGTTTTCAGTGTAAGCACCATAACTTAACCAAAATTACAGTTAAATCACCTAGTCTCAAAAACTATAAGAGATACTTTGACAAACCAAAACATCGTTGGAAAGATTAATTAGCCATGCATCACCTCTATTTTTTTTTAGAATAATTTATACGCCGTAGTTATAAAATAGAGGTGGGGTGACATACTTTTTACAGACTTTGAGAATCTGATCTCTCAAAACCGTTCACTTAAGAAAAATGTTTTTAGAAAACTTTATATCATTTTAAAAGACCTTTCCATTGATACCCCACACGGGTATGTACATCGACAAAAAAAAGTTTTCATCCCTCAGTACATTTATGGGGGGCCCCACCCCAATTTCTTTTTTTTACTATTTAGTGGGTCATATTTTTGTTGTAGCGGTGCATACAACACATATTCCCATCAAATTTCATCACGTAGTACTTATAGTTTCCGATAAATCGGCTGTGACAGACGAACAGACGACAGACGGACAGGACGGACCATGACGGAAATATAAGGGTTCCGTTTTTGCCATTTTGGCTACGGAACCCTAAAAATTATACAACATCTCATACATTGACCTGACTCCCTACTGAGTAAGTTAAGGCGACGGGTAGGGACACTAGCGACACCAATGAATTTTAAATTTTTAGCAAGTAAACCAAATTTATTTTTAATAAATTCAGGGCTTAAGTCTCTCGACCAAACACCTTATATTCTTTTTAAAACTTAATAAGAACTTACCTTAGCTTTGCACTCGAATTTTGGATTACGTCAAAAGTCGCCACTTTTGGGATGAATATTTTTTTTCGAGTACAAAAACAGACCCTACATTTGTGCATGGTTATAAAATAAATAGTATACGTGTTTGCCGAGAAATGACAGCCCCTTAATTGTTTAATATAGGTCTGGTTTACTAGCAAGAAAATAAAATAAATTGCGTCGCTAGTGTGCCCTACCCGTCGCTTAAAAGCATTTGTGTTACGGATATCAGATAAAAGAGGAATAACAAATATTATACTTCAATTATTAGACGCCGTGTGGTCCCCGGCAGAGTAGAATAGGCCACCCTCACTCTTACCGAGGTGTCGTAAAAGGCGACTAAGGTAAAGCTGCTGGCATGATCATCAGCACCCAGAGAAGGAAAACTCTGCATTTATATCAAAACCCTCGCCAACCCGTCTGCCAAGAGTGGTGAGTATGGCAATTACCCCTCATGTGATTGAGGGAGACCCGTGCCCCAGCAGTGGGGAAGTTAAAAGCTAGGTATACAGAGATACAATGTACAATTTAGGCGGTCTTATCGCTGGGAGCGATCTCTACCAGACAACCTTCAGGCAAAGGACATTAGATAGAAGAGGGAAGGGTGGTGCAATCCTTTTGATTTTGAACATTGATTATGTAAATTTATAGTATAAATACATATATCTAGATAATAAATTAAAACATTCTTTATTTCGTTCTGTTATAAATATTATATGCACCCCTTTCTGCCTACTGACCGTCCTCTCTTGCCCAGTCAGCACTTTCATCCCATAGCCTGTGATCCCATACATTCAGTCCTCAGTCTCACTCCATCATCCAAGCTAGACGGCTGCCTTAACTATAAATCCGAATTTTATTTTTTAAAAAGCCAATTCCCTAGAGACTCATAATATTGGTGGCAGCGTAAAGGGATTCAAAAATCCGAATCCCCGGTCCGTTTCCGAAAATCCTAAATTCGCGACTACGCCGCGAGTGCAAAGAACTTTGTGCAAATAAACCCGAGTGTAAGTGCCGACTCCACTGTGCCCAACGAAGCACCGAGTTTTGGCCCGGCCTTCATCCACCGTCGCTCTCCAGTCTACCTGAAAAGGCAAAGGCCCACTGCTGCGTACTGGTGTACTGCAGCCGGCTTTTGAAAGGAGAAGAAGAAGAAGACATCCAGGGGCTACATCCGGCCCGCCTGCCGCGTGCTCTTCATTGCCGCGACACGCCATAAGTCTTCCTGGGCTATATCCGGCCCGCCTGCCGCGTGCTCTTCATCGCCGCGACACGCCAAAAATCTTCCGAGACGTCAAGGCTATCGGCGACGCGCAGTTCGCACAAATCGCGAGTGTATCAAGAATGATCCGAGTCCTTATCGCTATAACTGCATTCCAGTAAGTGATTTTGGTCTTTGCTACACCCAGGGACTTTTAATAAAGTTAGTCGCATTATCCATTTATTTAATTATAAGTGCTTTTACCGCTTTTATCATTTCCTTTTACTGTGTTATCTTAAACTTTTCTCGTGTGTGATTACTTTGTTTGTATTTCCTTTTTTTTTAATCAAACGACAACCTTTATTTTAATTGAAATGGAGCGATCAGCCAGCCCAAAATTCGACAAACCAGATTTCGGTGTTACTGACACCGAGGGTGACGATAACCTACTTGCTCCGGGACCCACTACTAGGTCCGGCAAGAAGAAAACAACTCCTAGTGTTTCCTCTAAACCAGAGATAGATATATCTACACTCCTGAAATTTATTAAGCCGTACGACGGATGTCGTGAAAAATTAAATTCTTTTCTCGTCAATTGCAACAACGCCTACGAACTTGCCTCAGATTACCAGAAGGAAATTTTATTTAAATTCATTTTGTGCCAACTTGAGGGTAAGGCGGAGACCGCCTGCTCCATCAAAGAGTTCGCCAATTGGCAACAATTAAAGGAGTTCTTAAAAACGCAGTTTAGCGAGAGGAAGCACTACGCTCACCTCCTCACTGAGCTGCAAGAATGCAGACAAAAACCATCGGAACCCGTGAGCCAGTACGCTTTGCGTATAGAAACATGTTTATCCCAATTACTCACCGAAATATCCATCACACATGGGCATAAAAGTAAGGAGATGATAGGCCGTTCAGCAGCAATGGAGGAATTAGCCCTCCATCACTTTCAAATGGGGTTGACACCCCGTATATCCAATTTCGTCAGATGTAAATCTGTCAAGAATCTTAACGAAGCTATTAATGTCGCTATATCCGAAGAAAGAATACAGCAATCCCTTTCGAAACAATACCCTGGGCCGTCTAGCAATCCTCCGCGTCAAGGCGCGTCAAGATCCAGTTACTCGTCCTCCCAGAATCAGCGTCAACAATACCCTCCAAAACCCAATGTTCCATTCTTCAGACGCAATGATGCAACTCTACAAATTCCTCATAATCCCTCTTCTTCTGGTCCTCTCTGTAGGTACTGCAAAATTCCGGGACATACCCTGGAAGAGTACCGGAAAAGAGAATATAATAACAACCGTTACCGGTTCCCTCCAAATCAACCGAGGTCACCCCAACGAATCCATCATGTATCTGAAGAACATCCTGAAAATGTAGAAGACGGTTATGACACCGTTGATTCCTATAATGCCGCTGACGCAAATCCAAATCAATACCCAAAAAACGAGTAACTGTCTCGTCCCAGTGTCGTGCGGGACATCAATTCCATTATCCAAAAAACGACACTTCTAATTCCATGGCCACTAACAAACAGGGTAACCAGCCCCAAACTTATAGTGTGCCTCATCCTAAATCCTCAGCCACTAACAAACAGGGTAACCAGCCCCAAACTTATAGTGTGCCTCATTCTAAATCCTCAGCCACTAACAAACAGGGTAACCAGCCCCAAACTTATAGTGTGCCTCATTCTAAATCCTCAGCCACTAACAAACAGGGTAACCAGCCCCAAACTTATAGTGTGCCTCATTCTAAATCCTCAGCCACTAACAAACAGGGTAACCAGCCCCAAACTTATAGTGTGCCTCATTCTAAATCCTCAGCCACTAACAAACAGGGTAACCAGCCCCAAACTTATAGTGTGCCTCATTCTAAATCCTCAGCCACTAACAAACAGGGTAACCAGCCCCAATTTCATAGTGGCAAATCCAATTCAAATTCAAATCCAAGTTCGATTTCTAAACTCAAACTGAATTCCAACTCATCTCAAATTTATGAAATAAATATTGATACAAATAAAACACTTTTACCACACGTCCTTGTTACTACGCCGATCTCCGACATTCCGTTATCATTGTTAGTCGATTCGGGATCATCCATAAGCCTTCTAAAACAGTCTTGTATCGAAAAACGACCAAGACTTATAAAAGAAACTATCCAGCTAAAAGGCATTGACCCAGCTGGTGATACTATCCGCACTCTGGGTCATTTTCCATTAAAAATAAATCTTCCTAAATCCAAGGTATCTCATTCATTCCATGTAATCGATTCAATACACCTACCTTATGATGGAATTATAGGATCTGACATGCTTAATGCCCATAATTGTAACATCGACTATAACCACAACATCCTCCGCATCGGAACCACATCCTTAAAACTATACTTCCATGATCCAGCTTATATAATCCCTCCAAGAACCGAAACCGTAATTGAATGCTCTGTTTCCAATCCTGAAATAAAAGAAGGATTAATTCTTGACCAACAAATTTCAGATAAAATATTAGTAGCAAATTGTTTAGTCCGAGTTAAACAAAATAATAGAATAAATATATCCGTCGTCAATATTTCAGAAGAACCAGTACCTCTTACATCCAACTTAAATCTCAAAATAGATTCCTTTGAAAGATCCGAATTTACAGATAACTCTTCAGTGTCTGTAAATCATTTAAAAGTTGCAAATGACAGCTTTAGCCGTACAGCAGAAGTATTAAAACAATTACGTGTTTCCCATCTCAACAACGAGGAAAAAGATGCGCTTTATCAGCTTTGTTCTGATTATTCAGATATATTTTATCTCCCCGGAGAAAATCTTACGTGTACAGAAGCTCTTAAGCACGAAATCAAGACTACCACAGATGTTCCAATCCACACTAAATCCTATCCTAAAGTCGAAGTCCGTAACCAAATCGACAAGATGTTACAACAAAATATAATTGAACCCTCAGACTCCCCTTGGTCGTCACCCATTTGGGTTGTTCCAAAGAAGATGGACGCCTCCAACGTTCAGAAATGGCGGGTAGTAATCGACTACCGCAAATTAAATGATGTCACAATTGGTGACACTTACCCAATTCCCCAAATAAATGAAATCTTAGATCAACTAGGGAACAGCAAGTACTTCTCTACATTAGACCTGGCGTCCGGATTTCATCAAATTCAATTAAAAGAAGAGGATAAACCCAAAACAGCCTTCACAGTACCCGAAGGACACTTCCAATTCGCCAGAATGCCGTTTGGGCTTAAGAATGCCCCTTCTACCTTTCAAAGATTAATGAATACAGCTCTTTCAGGCCTCCAAGGCATCAAATGTTTCGTTTATTTGGATGATATCGTGTCGTACGACTACGATCTAAATTCTTGCATCAGCAATTTATCCCAAATCTTTGAAAGACTTCGCAAATTTAACCTGAAAATCCAACCAGACAAGTGCGAATTCTTAAGACGTGAAGTCTGCTACTTAGGGCATGTAATCACTGAACAGGGTGTCAAACCGAACCCTGAAAAAGTCAAGGCCGTTACAGAATTCCCTATACCAAAAACCCCTAAAGATATAAAATCCTTCCTCGGTCTCGTCTCATATTATAGACGCTTTATCCCTGACTTTTCAAAAACTGCCAAACCTCTTACCAGCCTTCTAAAGAAGGATATGCCTTTTAAATGGGAAAATCAACAACAGCTGGATTTCGATACCTTAAAACATAAATTGACATCCGCTCCACTCCTTATTTATCCTAACTTTACCCAACCTTTCATCCTCACCTGCGATGCTTCAAACCATGCTGTTGGTTCCGTCCTCTCCCAGGGCCCTATTGGCAAAGATCAGCCAGTTGCATTCGCCTCCAGAACCCTTAACAAAGCTGAATCCAACTACAGCACTACTGAAAAGGAGTTATTGTCTATCATATTTGGTTGCAAAACGTTCCGTCCTTACCTATACGGACGTAAATTCCTGATCATAACTGATCATCGACCTTTGAAGTGGTTATTCAATCATAAAGATCCCAGTAGTAAGCTCCAAAGATGGAGATTAAAGTTAGAAGAATATGATTATGATATAGTGTACCGTAAAGGCAAATTAAACTCCGCCGCGGACGCTCTCTCTAGGTATCCAGTAAATCCAATATATCCTGCAAATAAAGATTCACTTAATCAAAATCCTGAAACGCAAAATCCAAGTCCTGAAATACAAAATCCTAATCCTGAAACACAAAATCCTAATCAGGTCGAAGCCGCTGCATCATACCCTTATAGTCCTATCACATTGGAAGACCTTGGTATCCGTCTCCCAATAAGTCCTTTAGATATAAACAGCAGCGACTTACCTTCTATCGACTTACTTGAGAACAATGACTTACCTTCTATTGACTTACTTGAGAACAACGACTTACCTTCAATCACGTGTAGTCCTGAAGAAACGCCAACTGCACCTGAAAATAATTTAGACCACTTACCTGTGGTCGATACATCTCCTCAGGAAGCTCATTCTCCTGCTTCCGGAAACTTACCCTTATCCGACGAAACCTATACCCAATTCTTGAAGTCACCTGAAAAGATACATGACACAATTATTATAGAACATAACGAAAACTTGTTTAAAGGGGCAGAAAAAATAATAATTGTACCTACCTCAATAGACATGGATGATTCCATGCCTTACGTCCAAGAGATCCTTAACAATTGTCCCGAACCACAGCGTAGCGAATTCCTGAAACAAGAAAGATCCCTTTATAAGTTCTTCACCGCTTAATATAGAAAATAAAACTTACCTTTTCTTGTTTGTGAAAGTACATCACTTTGATGACTGTTCGTATCCGGATATATTTCAATCCCTAAAGCACGCACGTGATGAAATAATTATGTCCTATCCTTCAGTAAATGATATCAGTACTACTGATTTTAAAAATCCTTTTGTAAGACATTCATTTGTTAAAATCTATAACATGTTTAGCTATCTCTTTGATGGAACCAATATCAAGATACACATATATCATGACAAGATTATTTATCCTTCCTTAGCTGAAATCCCTAAAATTCTAAAAGAAAACCATGATATCCCTATCGCGGGACACTTAGGTGTCCAAAGGATGTTTAACCGTATTAGGGATAGGTATTATTGGAAAAACATGCGTAGCGACATAGAAAACTATGTCAAGAAGTGCTCGTCATGCCAGAGCAACAAAGCCTTACGAAAAATCAATAGAGCACCCATGATCATAACCTCGACTTCAACAGCTCCATTCGAGAGGTTATCCCTAGATATTGTAGGTCCTTTGCCTGAATCGGGCACAGCTAAACTCAGGTACATCTTGACTATGCAAGATGACCTTACAAAGTTTTCCCTAGCCTATCCCATTCGTAGTAACACTGCCGAGGAGTCGTGTGAGTGTCTTCTACATTTTATCTCACTATTCGGAATACCAAAACACATACTCACTGACCAGGGCACGAATTTCACCGCAGAAATATTCAAAAAAACATGTGAATTCCTAAAGACCAAACAATTGTGGTCTAGCCCTTATCACCCACAAACACAAGGAGCCTTAGAAAGGTCACATTCAACACTCAAAGAATATCTCAAGTCTTACGTAAATGAAAACCAGGACAATTGGCCCCGGTATGTGTACACTGCAATGCTGGCGTACAATACGGCTGTACACTCAACCACACATTATTCCCCTTTCGAATTATTATTCGGTTATAAATCCCGTATTCCAGACTCTGTTTATGATGACAACTCCGGTACCACGTACCCCGAGTATGTTAAGATGTTACAACATCGTCTAAAACACACCCGTGATAAGGCATTAGAATTCATACATAAATCCAAAGAAACTTCAAAGGGTTATTACGATGCCCACTCTCGACCTACCGTGTATAAGGTCGGTGATTACGTTTTATTAAAAAATCACCTTAGGCTCCGCAAAGCCTTGTCCCCAGTGTGGAAGGGACCCTACCGAGTCGTCAAGGTACATGGTAACCACACCTTATCACTCCTCATAAATAGGAGACATGTCACCCATCATTTCGATGAGGTAAAACACGCCGAGGTACAGTGAACCTCATAATTAAGTAAAACATTTAATTGTATTTTTTTTTCTCTTTTTTAATTATTTTTGGTTCTTTAAAATCATGTCTAGGTTTAGCTAGTTTTATTATAGGTAGGTATCTACTATGTACAAATATTATACATTCGTTTTACACATATAGAAACTATAGGTACATTGCCTTTATTTACACTTTTATACACTAAAATAATTTAGTTATTTTTCTTATACAATGTGAGTTAGCCTAGCAGATCGCATAAACATTTTCTTTCCGTTACAGTGTACTAGCCCATGGACATCAAGACTTTATTCGTCCATTCAACACAAGTTCGGGTATTTATTTTGACCCAATCGGCGAACTCAAAACTCGTGTTAGCCATTTAGACGTAATAACGCCTATCGATATTACGTATATCGAGCCCCATATTAAAAATTTGAATTCTATATTAGGTACATTACGACATACATGTACCCAGATTGAATTGGGTACCACATTTAACTTAGAATGTCATAACATTTTAGAACCGCTTACAGTCAGGTACCGAGATCTGGTTTCCGAGTACTCAGCTATCTCTCACCTTGTAGATAAAAGATTTAAGAGAGGAGCATGGATAGGTGGCATTGGCTCCCTTGCCAAAATTGTATTCGGAACTTTAGACGAAGATGACGGTATCAAGTACGATAACGCCATTCGAAATGTACAAGATAATGAAAAAAGATTGGCCTCATTAATGAAACAAAATGTTTTAATTACCTCCTCCGTTTTATCTGAATTTAACAAAACCTTACATTCAATAAAAATTAACGAAGCCAACCTTTTCCAAGCTATCGACAGTTTCTCGCTAAAACTAAAAAACATAACACTAATTTCAAATGAACTTTCTATTAAATCAAATATAAATTCAATTCTCAGTAGCTTAGAAGCAACATTGTTAGCATTATCATTCCGTCTAGAAGACATAACAAATGCTATCGTGTTGAGCAGTCAAAACATCATGCATCCGGCCGTATTAACACCTGCGCAACTTTACCAAGAAATTGTCGATCACTTTAGGTACTTACCTGTTGATTATAAGCTACCTGTAGAATTAGCATTAAGTAATATTCATCTCTTGTTAAATATATCTAGCGTAGTATGTTATAGTGTCAACAACAAGATTGTTTTTGTTTTACGGATACCTTTGGTATCACCCAAAGAATTTAACTTG
Organism: Marasmia exigua; assembly: GCA_019059595.1. Lineage (NCBI taxonomy): Eukaryota > Metazoa > Arthropoda > Insecta > Lepidoptera > Crambidae > Marasmia > Marasmia exigua. Next base: position 9,378,801 of record CM032484.1, on the reverse strand, counting down.
TATCATAGTTTAGCGTTACCTACACCCCACGATACATCTAAGCCGTATTCTTTTACCTATGTTATACCTAGCAATAAGTACGTAGCATTGACCAAAGACAGATCAGAATACTGTAACATAGATTCGCTTAAGGAATGCATAGCGATAAGCTCGCGACAATACATCTGTGACGTCATGACAGTGTTTTCGACTAGTGCGCACCCGAGTTGCGAAAGTGAATTGATAACGCGGGTCATTACAGTGTTACCAGTGCAGTGCCAAACGGAATTTATTCACGGACATATAGACTTATGGAAACCACTTTATAATAACAATTGGATATATGTACAATCCCAGAATAATAAACTTTATATAGAATGCTCAAATCAAAATAATGTCGAAATCAATATAATCGGTACAGGAATTCTCACTATCCCGAGCAAATGTATAGCATATTGTAAAAGTACAAAGTTAATACCTAAAACTGATACCCTAAGTATTAATGTCTCCGTAATTTACTCTGATTTCAGTATCATAAATGATTCTTGTTGTACACTAGATAAGTTTATTAAATTAACGAATAATGAGCCTCCATTAAAACTACAGAATATTGACTTAGATGTTTTCACTTTAGAAACCAAAACAAAATTAAGATCTTTATCAGATGAAGCAGACAAAATTTTAAATCAACACTCAATTATAAAATACGAGACTCATTACTCGTTTACACTAATTGTAATACTTTGTTTAATGTCATTATTTTGTATTTTTAAATTGTTCAAATTAATTAAATCGCGCAGTCGCCTAACTTACCTCTTCCCAACTTCCTTCCGAAGTGTCCCTGTAAACTTACCTCCAGACGCAGCTCCTGCTCCCGAACCAGCTATTCCCCTCAAGGTCATTAAGCGCCTTCCTGAAACAGAAAACATACCTTCTCCTAGCATTAGAACAAACATATAATTTCATCCACTTACCTTCTAATCCACTTACCTTCTCACCCACTTACCTTCTCATCCCCTTACCATCTTATCCACTTAACTTCCGTATGACTTGACTTCTCCCATTGTTGGGACAATTCCTCCTAAACATCGTTTTTGCACCCCGATGTTTAGTCTACCCCGGGGAGGTGTTATAAATATTATATGCACCCCTTTCTGCCTACTGACCGTCCTCTCTTGCCCAGTCAGCACTTTCATCCCATAGCCTGTGATCCCATACATTCAGTCCTCAGTCTCACTCCATCATCCAAGCTAGACGGCTGCCTTAACTATAAATCCGAATTTTATTTTTTAAAAAGCCAATTCCCTAGAGACTCATAATAGTTCGTTTATGTAACATGTAACCATAATGTAACATGTAAATTATACATTTGTACTTATAAATAGTTTTAAGTCATTCTAATGTATGACGATTTGTGAGTGCTGTGTACAAGCCTATGCAGATAAAGAATTATTTGAATTTGAGTTTGAGGATACGCAATAGATTTGCCAGCGTTTTTCTGCGTGGCCGCCACAAAGAAACAATGGCGTTCAGACTTATCTCCGCGGCGAATTCGTCGCGCATCCGTAGCGCATCCGCGGCTTGAACGCTGCGCAGCCGCGACGTGTTCGCTTCGTCGTCGCTCCGCTTTAAAAACGCTGACAATCCGCCAGTATGGCAACTCCCCTATAGCTACAATTTTCCTAATTATTAGTTTGACTATACCTGTCTAAGTAGAGCTCACTAAGCTAAATAGGCCCCGCTAATGTACAGTGCATTCAGTTTGATAAATACCAGTCGACGGCGTGAGTTAGCTAAGTACGTAAATTAAATTGTTCTGTCACTAAAATACGCCGCGATATTTCACAAATTTAATCGTGTTAGAGCCACGCTTGGGTATAAATGGGCTGGCTTGACCGGAGTGATAGCACGCAGAAAACCGGCGTAAAGCAGCACTGTGCTGTGTTTCGCTACGTGAGTGAGGATTAAGGTTGGCAGTGCACTTATGACTCCACTGGTGTCGCGGGTGTCCATGGGCGGCAGCAGTCGCTTACCATCAAGTGATCCGTCTGCTCGTCTGCCACCTATCACTAAAAAAAAAAAATAACAACAAAACTATCAATAGTGGAGCTGGTCTCTAGACCAACTGATGAACCGTGGATGGAGTGGATATATATTAGACTGGAGTGGCAGGTGTAGGTACATCTTTCTTAAAGGCCGGCAACGTATCAGCGATTTGTCTGATCTCTCAAATGTTCACAGGCGGTGGTGATCTGAGTTTCTTGTTGGGATCTTGTCAGTAAAAATCGACATTCAAAACCAGTGCTAGATATGTGTACACATATATGATATGTTTACCAATATTATACCTACCTATTTTGACATTCATAAGTGTTATGTATCCACCTAACTTGAATAAAAAACACTTTTTCTACTTACCGTCGAGTGGCCTGTTTGCTTGTTTACCTATCTTTTATGTGATAGGTAGCAGACGGGCAGACGGATGGTAAGCGATCACCTAATGGTGCTCTCCTCTGTTATTATGAGCCTCTAGTGTCCCACTGCACGGTAAAGGCCTCCCTACCCTTTTTCCACCTCTCCCGGTCCTGGGCTGTTGTAGACCAGTCTTTAAAGAACGCGTCGATTTCATCTCGCCACCGTCGCCTCAGTCTGCCGCGGCGATGTTTAACATTTTGGGGCAACCATTCTGTGGCTATTTTGGCCCAAAACTCATCCGACATGAAACAGGCATAGCCGGCCCAATCCCATTTTCTCTCGTCTAGCATAAAAAAAAAACTACAAAACAATGCAATACAATACTTTTGATCTCATAAAACGTGCACCGTAATTAGGCGAAGAGCCATTTCCGTGCCACTTCAGAGGAGTGAGTGCATAAAATTAAAAGTTGGTAAGCTCAAGTGAGTGCGCCGACGGTTACCGGAATTGGCTGCGACTAACGTAGCCTTTGAGACCGGCACGCTATTGTTTTTATAGTTTGTATTGAGTTAAGGTACGGTTATTTATGAAGGAATGTAGGCAAATCAAATACAAAGAAGGGTATTGTACGTTTTTGTTTTGTTTTTAACGTTACGAGAAAGGTAAGGGTATCTAAGGAATGAAAATAGATAGTTTAAGGGTCCGGCGAACAAGGTCCCCATACAAACTTAATACCAAAATAATTTGTAATTTGAGAATATCTCGACATCTCATTGCTGTTACTCGGATTAAGAAAGTATTTCTATATGTCTCGGTTAACATCTGCTCTTAAAAATATTTACCCACTTAAACATACATGCGATAACATTTTGTAAATTTTTCAGCGTTAACGACCTATTTTTGGCCTATTTGTTTTATATTCAAAACTCAATTATTCATTAAGAAAATTTTATAGAGACACAGCTTGTATTGTCTAGTTACACAATGTCTTAAAGAAAATCAAAATATATCTACTTTCATTCATCGTTTTTGGTATTTGCTAATGCTTACAAATTTCTTACAAATTTCAAACAGCCATCATGCTGTTTTTACTCGCACCGAAGGGTCTTGGTTAGCGCGACCAGAGATAGCGAGATGTCCGAGGAACGACAAAGCTTGCCTTGAATTGAATTTGAACTGATCTCCGTAGGTCTCTTAAGGACTACTTCCACCAACCTTATTCCGAAACTAAATCTTTGGTAATACGCCCCCGTATTCGAAACCGAGCATGCACCTCTGAATTTTTCAAATCTTTGTGCGTATTTCTATCATTAGCTGGACGGTGACGGAAAACATCGTGAGGAAACCTGCACGTTTTGGATAGTTTCTGAAACGTGTAACCATGATTCAGTTGGTCTGGTTCCCCTGTTAAAGGGTTCATTGTAATTACCAGACTCCCCAAATCAAGAATCATGGTCCAAGCGTACACGCTAAGATGAAGAGTTAATAATATATAGACGACCCGATTGGAACAGTGGTAGTAAACGCGGCCTCTGATACAAGGATTGCGGGTTCGATCCCAGCACAGAACAAACATTTGTGTGCATGAATATGTTTGTGTGTATTGCTCTGGGTGTTTGCTATGTATTATAAGTATGTATTTACAACAGAAAAGTATTATATGTATATACTTGTAATCCCACTGTTGATTCTGATATCCGTAACACAGGTGCTTGAGCTACCTATCTCGGAGTCAGATCAATGTATGTGATGATGTGAATTATTATAAGTTTCAACTTTTAAATTTAAGTCACTGTGTTGTTTATTCTTTCGTATCTCAGCTTTTCGCGGGAATTAGCCAAATTCACGCTAATACTATAATGAGGATTTCAGGGACACGGCCGTTAAATCCCGCAGTTATTGATTGAAACTCGCATGCCGAGATCCGAGCGCGCAGGTATTATAGCTCGTGCGCGTCGTTTATATGAAGTTGGAATGCTGTTAGATAAATATTACCATTTAAAAGTGCCCATTTACGTTGATTTGCTTACTGCGCGGATGTGGTGATGATGAGTGTGATAATTTGTGTGTAGTCTAACGTTTGTGAATGTGATTGTGTGAGTGCTTTGTATGCAGGTTCCGTGAAAGATCCATCCACTTTCCTTGGCAGGCCTAGATGGGATTCAGGTGTCTTGGCTAATATTTTGTGGATCCTGGAAGGTTGGGCAGTGTCTTTGATGGACCCGCCAAATTTTTGCCAGGATCTCCTTTTTGCTTTCCTGAGCTCCCTATTAAAGCGTGTTAGCGCCTTCCTGTAAGCATCCCAGTTCTTGTCTTTTTTTGCCTTGTTAAATAAGGCACGGGCCTTTTGCCTCAGATGCTCCAGGTTTTTGTTCCACCAAGGTGCGTTCCTATTGCTCTTAGTGGTCTTAAGAGGACAATTTTCTAGTTACGCTTTCATTAGACTTCTGCCTAAGTCCTCTGCTGCGGCTTCCACTTGGACCACAGTTTTAATGTATTTAAAATCTCCAAAGTATAACCTAAGGGAGTTCCTAAAGCCCTCCCAGTTTGTTCCCATGGGGTCTCGATACTTGTTCGGTTCCTTTGTTCCCGAGCATATTAAGTCGTACCTAATATGGGTGTGGTCGGACATGGACGGCTCATCTGAGACGTGCCGATTGGTGACTCGGTGTGCGAGATTACCTGAACACCATGTTATGTCTAGTACTTCCTGCCTAGAACGTGTGGTAAAGGTTGGTTTGCTACCCACGTTAAGAATAAATTGATTGTTGGTGAGCAAGTAGTCAAACAAGGACTTACCTCTTGCATTCGTGTCGGAGCTGCCCCATGATGTGTGGTAGGAGTTGCAGTCCGTACCCACCAACAGCTGGGTTTCTCTCTCCAAACAATATTCCACTACCGGCGTCACTTTGTTCACCGGATGCTGGTCCTCTCCGGGTAGATATATGGAGCTGACTATGAGTGTCTCTGCACTTTTCCCCCCGGGGAAAATAGACCTCTATATACGCCTCTATATATATAGACCTCTATATACTCTGCAACAGCGTACACAGAGAAGGGATCGGGAAGTAATTTATATCTCTCTTGAAGAGCATGCATGCTCTTGGCCTCACTCCGCAGGTTTTACTTAATATCTTACCTGTCGAGTTTAGCCCCACTACCGTGGTTTTTTTTAGCCCCGGTTCTTGGATCAAGGCTACATCCAGGTCTTCAGAGAGGAATCTTTGGCAAAGGGCAGCTGTGGCTGCCTTTGAGTGCTGGAGGTTTACTTGTATCGCCTTAGTCATTGTGTTGTTTTGGGGGATTGGGAGGGGAAGGGCTAGGAAATTTAGCTAAGACGGAGGGATGGGATAGGATTATATATAGGTGCCTAGGTTGTGTCTGTTTCTTTACGATGGTGGTGTGTTTTATTAAGCAGGTTTCTTGCGGCCTTCCTGCTGGAGTGCTCCTGTGCTAGGGACGGTAGAAAGGTAGACCGGAAAGCCGAAGCAAAATGGACCCAGCAACCTCCTTAAAGGTAGGCTTCGGGTTTCCGGTTGATTACCCTCCAACTCGAGAGGTCCGGCATGGTATCGGCGTCGTGTTTGGCTTCCTGTATCCAGGCCGTACGGTACCTGGGCTTGGGCATCTCCTCTTCGTTTACGACGGAGAGATTAGCCCCATCCCAGGATTTAATGATGGGCAGTTTGCAGATGAGACACTCCTTCAAGTCCTCATCTGCGCGCGCCAAAAGGATGCCACCCGAGCGCGGTTTGCATCCAATAAAGCTGGGGCCGTCACCATCGTCTAAGGTGTCAATACACTCCAAGATAGCACCTTGAAGCATTTCGACCCTCTCGTGGTCCATTTTACCCAGGGCGTCTATGATGAGAAACCTCCTTAAAGGTAGGCTTCGAGGTGGAAGGCTCGCCAAGTTTCAGTGCCTTGGTAGGATTACCTTGATTCGAGGTAGACGAGGTATTGAGAGGGCGCTTTGACGCCCGCTCCCTCGTTTCCCCCTTCTCTCGGGTCCTCTGCTTGGTATTTTCACTCATGCGCAGTTCTATCGCCTGCTCGAAGGTCATACCCTTCGCTACGAGCCGATATATTTGTTTTCTATCAGCTCCAGAGAGCTTAACCCTGGGCTTACTCTCTGGCCCCTTGGTCGACGTGTCCCTTTGGTGCGTTGCGCCCAGAGGGGTCGACTCTGCATTGAAAGTACCTGGTCCCTCAGTCCTAGGTGCTCCAGCAGTTCGTATGCTCCTCAGTATCGCTACCAAGGAGCATAGCCTCGGAGGTACCTGGTACCTATTGGGTAGAATTTAAATGGTCGTCTATTATGTCTAAAATATCCATATAGTTCCTACAAGAAGCTAGGGAAGTAAAGGTCCACCCCTGCAGAATGACAATTAAGGTGATGATTAGACTGCTATTAATTGTTAGTATGATTTTGCCGTGTGGTCCCCGGCAGAGTAGAATAGGCCACCCTCACTCTTACCAAGGTGTCGTAAAAGGCGACTAAGGTAAAGCTGCTGGCATGATCATCAGCACCCAGAGAAGGAAAACTCTGCACTTATATCCAAACCCTCGCCAACCCGTCTGCCAAGCGTGGTGAGTATGGCAATTACCCCTCATGTGATTGAGGGAGGCCCGTGCCCCAGCAGTGGGGACTTAAGTGGGCTGATGATGATGATGATGATGATTAATTATAGTTGCACCAAGTGCGTTTTTTTTTGCGACTTATTTTAGATTTTAATACATTTTTAGAGTTACATTTTAAGAAATAACTACTTAGTTCAGACAAAAGATACAATTTACTGAGAGTAAATTTAACTGTATAACTATCAGTTGAACCAAGATCTATGCTAATTTTGTACTTTCTTTTTTTACGTGAACTTTTTCTAATAAAACATTTTAAACTATAGTGTTGTTTTTCTAATTGAGTTAAAAATACCATACACTTATTTCCAAATTGAGTCGTTATCCAAGGAAAAATATTTGGTCAAAAAGAGACTTAACTTTTAATATGTTTTTTTTTGTATTAAAAACTTAATAAAACAGTGACCTAAATAAATGGTGGTCCGATTTTTTTGTCCATTTTTGAGTAAAATATTGACCTATTTTTAATTACGTCATAAATTGACTGGGTGGATTTCATGAAATAATGACGCATCTCAAAATAGTTTTTTCAAAATTTTTTTTGACCATCATATTATATAAATTCATTTATTTTTTTGCGAAATCTAAAAGAATATTTTCGAAGGCTTAAAACCGTAATTTAAGTTTCTTCCTACTCATCATAGTTAAAATTTTATAGGAGACTAAAGTATATGCTCTAAAACCACAAATCATTTTTTGCCATTTACCAAAACTTAGCAATTTTGAATTGAGTCATTATTTTATTAAGAGTGCGATATGAAATGACACGAAGACCTTTTTTTAATTATGACTTGGAATTAATAATTTTTTTTATGAAAAATAGACCTAAAATTAAACATTACAAAACAGTTACGTAGTTTTTTAACAAAACAGAGACCAAATTCGATTTGAGTTATATTTTGTTTACGATTAAAAAAAAAACATAGACCTAAGTAATAATTTGTCATTGATCCTATAATACATTTCAATAAAATAAAGACTCAATTTAAATGGAGCCTATATCAACTCAGAGAAGTTTAGTACAACAAAGTCCTATGCCAAAACCAGTCATTATTACAATAAAGATATTTAACAAATTTACCGATTTTTTTAGTAAAACACTGACGCATCTCCAAATCTGCCGGCGTTTCACAAAACCCTCGCGCGCAACCGCCGCCGCAAGACTGAATTGGTCGATATTCCATGAACGAATGAGGTCTGCGCGGCGGGAAAGATAGTGACTCATCAATTCTGTACTTTATTGTTTACACAATAAGGTTGCTTTTTAAAGAAGTATGCTGTGACACTTGGTCCATAAGGTCGATTTTTCACTAAAACTCATTTTTGCGAAATTTTGAGTTAAGTCGTTATTTTACTAAGAGTGCGATTTATATTTATTTATTGGGTACAGGAAGTCATAGCCATGGCAGCCAAAGCATGCATACATGTCTGTTTTCTTGGTCTGGGTGTTTTCTTTGCATTATAAGTATGTTTTGACAAAAGAAAAGTATTTATTCATTTTATTTATTAAAACACAAAGCTCTTAAAAATTATTACTCTTAACATACAGCCAATAATGGATTTACTTTTTACTATCCAAACCCCTAAAATTATAAAAATAATATCCTCCAACCGATTACGGCTACGGCGGCCAATCTCAACGATCAGCCACGTACGCAGGATATATTATAGTGCTCAGGTGTGTGCGCAAACACAAGTGCACTCTTTATTCCTTTAACTTCATATTCCGATGGGACACTACTGTGACACGACCAGAGAGGGATTGGGCGCAGGACCAATGGCTTAACGTGCTTTCCGAGGCACGGGGGTACAAGACCGCCAACTTCCAGACTCCGGGCTGCCACTAACAATTTCTTACCTAAAACTTAGTTACAAATTTTTGGCCCGACCCAGGGATCGAACCCGGGACCTCTTGCGTAGCCGTCGCTTTAAAGTGCGACCCACTAACCACTGCGCCACCGAGGCAGTCCCTAAAATTATAATTCATCAATCGCTTTAAATAAACACTTCTGCCATATCGTAAAAAAAAAACAGTTAGGTTCTATTACTAATAACATGTACCTACGAAATGTGCCTATTCTTATTTTACTTAACAATTAATGTAATAAATAGGAAGTTAACACTAATCAACTACTCCGCTTGCACTGATCCGCGATTACTAGCACTGATATCACTTAAACAAAAACAGAAAATAAAAAAGTAAGTTTACAGAATTAGAAATCAGACACTGCCAATAACCATTTTTACAACAAGTCAAGTTTAAACACTGGAGAAAAGAAGCAAAAAGATCGTTAGAACAACCCAAGAGGTGTAAAAAAAAGATGCCTTTACCTATACGCACAGATCTACAAACACTATGTAATACCATATTGAAGAAAAAAAGAAGAAAAAGAAGCAAATATCACTGTGTGCCTTCCAGAAGTTGAAGGATGCCTCGCCTGAAGGTAACCTTATGGTAGGAATCAATGTATATATTTGTGATTCCGCTGTTGGTTCTGATATCCGTAACACAGGTGCTTGAGCTACCTATTTCGGATTCAGATCAATGTATGTTGTGAAATATTTTATTATATACTTACTTTCATAAATACTTAACAGTGGGAGAGCCACGCTTCGGCATGAATGGGCCGGCTCGACCGGAGTAATACCACGTCCTCACAGAAAACCGGCGTGAAGCGGTGCATGCGCTGTGTTTCGCTGCGTGAGTGAGGGTACCGGAGGCCCAATACAGGGGAAGGGGGGATAAAAGGTAAGCAGCGCACTTGTGACACCACTGGTGTTGCAGGCGTCCATGGGCGGCGGTAATCGCTTACCATCAGGTGATCCATCTGCTCGTCTGCCACCTATATCATAAAAAAAAAATACTTACTTAAGTAACCTTACAAGTAGGCACTTGTATTTGACCTCGGGCTTGGTATTTTAGCAATCAACCGAGCTTTGCAAGAATATTCGTATGTATACCTACCCTCTCCGAATGAAGGTTCCTTTGATCTCGTTTGAGGCGTTCAGTAACTGTTCATATATAATTTGGGACTAAGGTTTACTTACTCGCTTACCGTTTGTTTATTTCAGCTTTAACTGTTATGCCGCTTGTTTAACCGTGGAAGAGCTATGCTTCGACACGAATGGGCCGGACTCGACCCTCCGGTCGATACCACGGCCTCACAGAAGCACTGTGCTGTGTTTCGCTGCGTGAGTGAGGGGACCGGATTTATTTATTTATTTATTTAATCATTTACATGTCAGTTAACAGAATACGAAAATTCCAACACACCAACAAGTCATCATACATAATTACATAATAAGAATAAGAATAATTCACATTAACAATAATAATACAAGATAAATTAAATTAGAAAAACATGTCCGCAATAGAGAAACGAGTTATTAAATGAAATAATATAAATTAAATGGCATTAATGCAATATTAAATGTCACAAATACAAAAAAAGTCAAAAATGCAATATTAAATTTCACAAATACAAAAAAGTCAAAAATGCAAAAATGTCAAAAATTCAAAGATGTCAAAAATAGAAATAAGCTGTCAAAATACAAATTAATAATTTTGAGATTCGAGGTATTTTAGAGCCTCTGCGCATATGTGTCTGACACTATCAGCAAAGATGTCAATGTGACTACACTGAGTGAGCATGTCCCCATGGATGCCAGAGCATAGTAGCATATTTGTGACTCCACTGATGTTGCGGCGGCAATCACTTACCATCGATCCGTCTGCTCGTCTGCTATCTGTCACATTAAAAAAGCTTGATGTTGAAACTTTTAACTTTTGCCTTTAAGAGCGATGAATCTTTCGTGAGTAGGAGCGCAAAGGATAGAGGAGGTACAAAAGATCCCTTTGGGTAGACGTGCCCCATGAAAATGGCACCTAACAGATAAGATAAGAGGATAACAGAGGACCAATCCGGGAGAATGGGGAGTTTAAAGGTTAGCCACGCATGTGTGACTCCACTAGTATTGCAAGTGTCCATAGGCTATGGCAATTCCTTACCGGTTATAGTTAGTAAATCCTCGGATGGGCGAACCCACTCCGCGAAGCCTGTGAAGCTCCCAGCAAGCTTCTGCGCTTCTGGATGGAGTTAGCAGGATAGAATAGCCAGGACACAACACTTACAATGGACCAAATGGGAGTCTAAGTGCGGAAAAAGTAGTCCACTTTACATTACATTACAGATTACAAAAAATATAATTGGTTTTAAGTATTGTACGAATTTTAGTCATACATTCGATAAAATGAAAATAGCAAATGAAAATTAACTTCGCTGTAAACTCATTATTTTGTTTCATACCCTTACACGACCTGATTGACGCTACAAAGTTAAGCTCTAGCCTAAATAGAGTACAAGATTATGCCAACAATATGAGCATTTAATATTCATATTGCGTGTGCTCTTATTAGAGTGACCAAAATGTACGTAAAGTAATAATAACAATTAATAATTCTCACAACATCTCATACGTTGACCTGATTCCGTACTAAGTAGCTTAAGCACTTGTGTTACAGATATCAGACAACAGAGGAACACAAATATATACTAAAATACATATATCACACCCAGACACCGAACAAACACGTGTGTTCATCGCACGAATGTTTGTCCAGGGTGGGGATCGAACCCACGACTTTTGGCGTAAGAGGCAGGGTCACTACCAATTGCGCCATCCGGTCAGTCAAAAGAGAGTAGAGTAGGCATCACGAAAACAGTCCCGTGGAAAATCACGGAACTAAAATTTGAAATTCCTAATGACTATGTACATAAAGTTCAAATTCGAATGTTAATGGCGACTCGAGCTCGTTTTTCACGGGACTTCTTATGTGGTGCGGATGCAGAGTCACATGGATGAAAACCCTGTCAGCCATGTGACTTTCGTAAGGGCAAGAACATTAGTTAAGATTTTTGCCACGTGTTAAATAAACGTTAATCAACTAAGTTCTTAAGACTTAAGGTGACGGTTAGGGCACACTAGCGACGCCAATCGATTTTAATTTTTAGCTACTAAACCGGATCTATTTTAAACAATTTCGGGGTTACAACCTCTTGGCAAACCTTATACTATTTATTAAACAAACATGCAAAAATGTTGGATCCAACGAGTACGCAAAGAAATGATTCACGCCAAAAGCAGCCATTTTTGGCGTGAATCAATTTTTTGTGTACAAAAACGGAAGAGGGCGCAGGACCAACGGCTTAACGTGCTTTCCGAGGCACGGGGGCACAAGACCACCAACTTCTAGACGCCGAGCTGCCACTAAAAATTTCTTGCCGAAAACTTAGGTACAAACAACCCACTTTGAACGTGGGAGAGCCACGCTTAGCATGAATGGGCTGGCTCGACCGGAGTGATACCACGGCCTCACAGAAAACCGGCGTGAAGAAGCACTGTGCTGTGTTTCGCTGCGTGAGTGAGGGCCCAATCCGGAGAAAAAGTCGGCAGCACATTTGTGTCTTCATTGGTGTCGCGAGTGTCCATGGGCGGCGGCAATCGCTTACCACCAGATAATCCGTCTGCTCGTCTGCTACCTATCACATAAAAAAATACACGACGAACAGGAAATCCCATAAAGTACGAATAATGTGGTCACTCTTGCTCTTTATAACCAGAGCGACTAAAATAAGTGTTTTATAGCAAAAACTAACATGCAAATACTGTATTTATGGTTTAATTTGTAATCCGCTGTCAATCTTGTACGTGACTTAGTTACTTTACTGTACTAAAATCTGTTTTCGTATTGCGATACTACAGCTCTAACAGAAAGTTTTGGCGTGGTTTTGGCACACGAAACTACAAGATAGTTCCTTGAGCTCTTGTTACACATACTGTGGTTTTAGAACGTCTAGATTTATAATTCCAGAGGAGGTTTAATGTAACTGAAGATAAGTAGGCCAATTTGGAGCCTCTTTACGAGTTTGTGCCTGTGGCTGTGGAGACGAAGGGCTGTTGGGGGTCAGAGGCTTCACTAGATCGTCGGTCCACCTAGTGGGCGGCCTGCCACGGCTGCGATTTCCTGTACGTGGCCTCCACAACGGCCGTCGGTTTTCCTCGCTATGTACTCTGCCCATTGCCACTTGAAGCATGCAATCCTTTGGGCTATGTCTGTCTGTCACCTACCACATAAAACATGAACCATCGATTGATCGGAGCATCACCCTTGCTCTGTCTTTTTCCGGATGGTGCTGATAATGACCGGGCATAGTGACCGGCTGTTTCGATACCTCCTCCTCATCTCAACGTAGGTATCCCGATTGATTTCAAAGCTGTCGCTCTGGAGCCCAGGATAGTTTAGACCATCATTCAGGATTTGAGTAGTCTGGTAATTACAATGAAGCAATCTTCGTCCGACCTTCGCGACCCTTTAACAGGGGAACCAGAACAACTGAATCTAGGTGCAGGTGCAGGTTTCCTCATGATGTGCGTGCAAGTGAGAGCAAGATCCCTTCGCTAGTGAACTCCAAAGGGCAAGCAGGGAGAAGAGACTTCGAACTGGTGCGTGGTTCCCCCCTCTCCGTAGAGGGAGCCCACTGGTGTGCACGGGGGTACCACCACTCAGATGCGAAAATCTATATAACCAATGTTTGTATTTTAGGTACCCAATAGTTTTATAAAATGTGTGGCCTGTACGATAAAATAAAACTGAACAACTAAGCGACGAAGAAGACAAATAAGTAATGAGAGAAAAGGGTGTGGTTCCACTTACCGTGGGAGAGCCACGCATCGCCAAGTAATGTGCCGGTTCGATTGAAGCGATACTACGGCTTTATGGAAAACCTGAAGCAGCAGTATCGTCAGGTGAGTGAGGGGACCGGAGACCCTATCGTTGGAGAAGGGGAGTTTAAAAGTTGTCAGTGCACTTTGACATCACTGGTGTGTCTGATATCTATCGTCTGCTCGTTTGCCAAAATTGCTTTATTAAAGACATTATTAAGAGAGGTTAACTTTTTCCTTGGCAGTGGACTGAGTCAGGGTTATAATAATGATTTGACCCGTCATAATAACCCGACTTAAAGTTGCAGGGAGAGCTATGGAACGTATCATACTCGGTAGGTATATCCTTACGAGACAGAGTGCGCAACACCATCATCAGGGAACGCACAAAAGTGACAGGTGTAGGGTACCGAGCCGCAAAACTGAAATGGGCCTGGGCCGGTCATGTGTGCAGAAGGGGGGATGAGGGGTGGAGCAAGGATGTTCATGAATGGAGACCAAGAGATGTAAAGAGGAATGTTGGCGGACAAACTGGCATATGGTCCGATGACATTAAGGCTCAAGCTGGAGTAGCGTAGTCCAGGAAGACCGGCGACAGAATAAAGTGGATATGCTTTGCAGTGGACAAGTACATGCTGCTAAAAAAGAAGAATAGTTTCACAAATATTATTACAAATTCCTTATAGTACCTATTCTCTTGTACTTTGAAACAAAATTAAAGATGATAAATGTAACATGACAATCTGAGGGACCTTTATGGTTACCTACCTAAACAAAACTCTTGTCTCATTGGAAAACAAGTTGGTGTATGGGACTCTAACCTGATCTCATTCATCCTAAGTCTCATTTTGGGTAGCTAAAACCTTTGGAGTTCTTTTCATCTCAGTGCATTGTATACAATGTATTGTAAAATGTATTATATACCCACATTACACACTTAAACGTTAGGTACACAAAATACACTAGAAAAGCGTCCGTGGCACTCATTCAGCTGGTCACACTGAAAACCAGCGTCCATGGCCTTTGTCTGGGCTGTGACATAAGCTGAGTGAGGGCCATTTATACTAGACGTAATAACACACCCTAATATTCATTGGCACTGTCTGGACATGATTGAATATATATATTTTTTCCTTTTGTTTTTATTTATAAGTATTTTTAATTGATGTATGTTTTGTTTTGTTTTGTTTTCTGTTTGTGCCAAATTGTGTTCTGTTTACAACTGCTCTAAGTTCTGGTTTGTGATGTCTATAATAATAAATATTTTCTTTCATTCTTTCTTTCTTTCTTTCTAAAATGTAAGTGAGTGACATTGTATACAGACATTCTATGTATGAATCTTAAAATTCATACATGTAAAAGGTTTCTTCTAGTACATACTTCACACGACGACGAAATAAGCAGGCCAGTTGCTTCTCCTAAATGAGGACCTTAGCGTGTAATGGACAACATTTCATATTTTGAACATGTCCATATTGTTTTTTTATATGAAAATAGACATAAAATGAACAGACCCATATTTTTTCTTTTTTCAAAATTTGTCCATTTTCATGCATAAAATAATTATTGAAATTCTTTTCATTCTAAATAGACGTAAGCGCCAAATGACGTCATCGGACGGCTGAATACAGCGATATTCCTTTGCTTATCATTGTTTTGATAAAAAAAAGGTACTACTGTCAAAGGTAAATAATACTAGTGTCAACATTGTCAACGTCATTCATACATTCAACGTTGACAAGTTGTCTTTTTTTTTTACAGTTACATGTCATGGGTTTGGCATTACGTAAATTTAAAACTATAATGTGCTAAGCAAAGAAATATTTTACATTCTGCCGTCCGATGACGTCATCTTACGTTTTTTAGTTTTTAATTTTTTTCTCAGTAAATAAGCAATATAAAAAATGAATAAATATATATTCGAGCAGCGGAAAAGTAAACAAAGAATTGGTATTTTTTGTTTCAGAGCTTAGCAATTTTGAAATGTTGTCCATTCCCGGTTACGTCCAAAGCTGTCGCTCTAAAGCCTAGGGTGCGCGTGGACCATGACTCAGAATTTGGGGGGTCTGGGAATCACAATGAAGCGAATGCCGTCTCATCATCATCATCATCAGCCCATTTAAGTCCCCACTGCTAGGGCACGGGCCTCTCTCAATCACGTGAGGGGTGATTGCCATACTCACCACGCTTGGCAGACGGGTTGGCGAGGACTGCCGTCTGGCCTTCACAAACCATTCGCAAAGCATATGTTTTGTATACCAAATAAATAAATCTTTAACAGGGGAACCAGACCAACTGAATCATCGATACACGTTTTAGAAACTATCCGAAACGTGCAGGTTTCCTCACGATGTTTTCCCTTACCGCCGAGCTAATGGCAGAAATAGCGTGTTAGGTGCTGAAGTGGTCGATCGAACAGAGTAAACAGCAGCACCAAGACCTTAATGACAGGATTCTCCGGCAATTACAAGCTAGAGGCCTTAGCGCTATCTCGCGGACAGCTGAGCATCCTCACAAGAACCATTACTGGTCACTGCAGGCTGAACAAACACCGCACCAGAACCGGGCTGGCCGGAGACCCCACCTGTAGATTCTTTAAGCAGAGGACGAGACACCGATGCACGTCCTTTGTCAATGTGATGCCGTTAGGCATCCAAGAAGCACCGCACCCTGGGCAGCTACCACATTTCATCACCATTATAATAGTTTATACTGACCGTGGGCCTCGGCAACGATCTATAAGTGAGAGCGGAGGTCACAATAGATCAAATTTGGTCACAGTGACCACTCGGTAACGAAAGCTCCCCAGAACTTCGAATAATAGATGCTGAGCGGTCATAAGGCTTTATCAATAGTTGATATATTTTTTATAGCAATCTTTTGCAATTTATTCTAAAGTAAATAACACACTTCAAAATTTCATCTCGTGTTCAGGCGGGACACGAACCACACCTTTCACAATCCGGGTGAATGTTCTACCAATTAGACCACTGAACGCGTTATTAAGCCAACAAAATTTGTAAGTGCTTGATTCGACATGAGCTGTCAATAGTCTCATCAATATTGTAGGTATTTTTACAATATCCAGTGGAAATATTATTACAAATATTTGACCACCAGTTAAGATGAGACTTCTAAATCAATAGTTAATATATTTTTTATAGCAACCTTTTGCAACTTATTTTTAACCCCCGACGCAAAATCGACGGGGTGTTATAAGTTTGACGTGTCTGTGTGTGTGTGTGTGTCTGTCTATGGCATCGTAGCTCCTGAACAAGTGAACCGATTATGATTTTTTTTTGTTTGAAAGATGAATAAGGAGGGAGTGTTCTTAGCTATTTTGGAAAAAAATCGATCCAAGCTAGCCGCCGTCACAAAGATTTGAATTTTATGTTTTAACACAACTCCCACAATATGGGTATCATATAAAAGGGCTTGAGTAGCAGAATATATTAATCGTGAAAAAATTCAAATCCAAGATGGCCGCCGTCAAAAAATGACGAATAACCTATTTGTTGTTCCAACTGCCTCAATATAGGTGTTGGCGACTGGCTGAGGTGCAACCTTATTTTTATAACTTATTTTCTGGATTCTGACGTGCTACGTCTTTCAATAAAAAACTGTCAACTGATTGTGTCACATAAACATCGCTTTGTATATATTTATCTTCAAATTATATAAAATTTACTATTTAAATCGTGCTTTTATCATTCTCCAGTTAGTATACAGTCCACTAGCATCACCAGTAGTTATCATTTGGTCCATTCTCGCCGTTTTGTAAATTCGTAACCATCGTCAATATTTTCAGTAGTGTTCAACATCGTTTTCAACCATCAAACATTTTCACGTAAGTATCACGTAGTTTCGTCAGCTTATCATTCAGTAGATACATCATGGTGACACAATCGGAAGACAAAAGGAGTGCGACGGTGCGCGTACAACGGCTCGTTTTGGAAGCCCGAGCGGCGCAGCGCCGATTTGAGCGTGAGCGTGAGCTCGCTCGCCTCGAGGCAGAGCTAGAAGACCTCCAGCTCCAAGCGAAACTCGCTGCCCTCGAGGCCACTCAGTGCCGAGCTGTGCGTGAACGCGCGCGCCCTCGCGGCTCCCGGGCCATAGGTCAGACCGGCCCCCAGGCCACAGGCAGTCTCAGCCCACAGACCAGCCCCCCGGCCACAGATCCAACCGGCCCCCCAGCCACAGGTCTGACCGGCCCCCAGGCCACAGGCAGTCTTAGCCCTCAGACCGGCCCCCCGGCCAAAGATCCAACCGGCCCCCCGGCCACAGGCCGTCTCGGCCTCCAGACCGGCCCCCCGGCCACAGGTCCAACCGGCCCCCCAACCACAGGTCTGACCGGCCCCCCGGCCACAGGCCGTCTCGGCTCCCAGACCGGCCCCCCGGCCACAGGTGAGACTAGCCACCAGGTCACAGGTCAGACCGGCAACCTCGGCCTTCTCGGCCACGCCGGCCCTAGGGCCACCGGCACACTTGGCTGTCCTGGCCACGCCGGCCCTAGGGCCACCGGCACACTCGGCCCTCCCGGCCACGCCGGCCCTAGGGCCACCGGCACATTTGGCCCTCCCAGCCACGCCGTCCCTAGGGCCACAGGCACACTCGGCTCTCCCAGCCACGCCGACCTTAGGGCCGCCGGCACACTCAGCTCTCCCGGAGCCGGCCCTAGGGCCACCGGCACAATCGGTCCTCAAGGCCACGCCGGCCCTAGGGCCACCGGCACACTTGGCCCTCCCGGCCACGCCTGCCCTAGGGCCACTGGCACACTCGGCCCTCCCGGCCACGCCGGCCCTAGGGCCACTGGCACACTCGGCCCTCCCGGCCACGCCGGCCCTAGGGCCACCGGCACACTAGGCCCTCCCGGCCACGCCGGCCCTAGGGCCACCGGCACATCTGGCCTTCTCGGCCACGCCGGCCCTAGGGCCACCGGCACACTTGGCTGTCCCAGCCACGCCGGCCCTAGGGCCACCGGCACACTGGGCCCTCCCGCCCCCTACCTGCCCCTCTCTGGACAGACCGGTCCTTTGGCAACTGGCCCTGCAGCCCTACCACCTCATGGCCCACCCGGTCCATCGGGAACTGGTCCTCCCACTCTAGTTGGCCCAACGGCTGCAGTCACTCCCAGCTCTCCCAGCCCTGCCAGCTCTACGAGAATAGGTACTTCTAGCTCTCTCAGATCGATAGGCCTTCTAGCCCTCCTGCCACTCAATCCTCAAACCTTCTGGCTACTTCATGAAGTAGCCAGAAGGTTTGAGGATTCTAATACTTCATGAAGTAGCCAGAAGGTTTGAGGATTGGGAGGCCAGAGGGCCAGAATGGGCGAGAAGGCCATAGTGGCAGGAGGGCTAGAAGGCCTATCGATCTGAGAGAGCTAGAAGTACCTATTCTCGTAGAGCTGGCAGGGCTGGGAGAGCCGGGAGTGACTGCAGCCGTTGGGCCAACTAGAGTGGGAGGACCAGTTCCCGATGGACCGGGTGGGCCATGAGGTGGTAGGGCTGCAGGGCCAGTTGCCAAAGGACCGGTCTGTCCAGAGAGGGGCAGGTAGGGGGCGGGAGGGCCCAGTGTGCCGGTGGCCCTAGGGCCGGCGTGGCTGGGACAGCCAAGTGTGCCGGTGGCCCTAGGGCCGGCGTGGCCGAGAAGGCCAGATGTGCCGGTGGCCCTAGGGCCGGCGTGGCCGGGAGGGCCTAGTGTGCCGGTGGCCCTAGGGCCGGCGTGGCCGGGAGGGCCGAGTGTGCCAGTGGCCCTAGGGCCGGCGTGGCCGGGAGGGCCGAGTGTGCCAGTGGTCCTAGGGCAGGCGTGGCCGGGAGGGCCAAGTGTGCCGGTGGCCCTAGGGCCGGCGTGGCCTTGAGGGCCGATTGTGCCGGTGGCCCTAGGGCCGGCTCCGGGAGAGCTGAGTGTGCCGGCGGCCCTAAGGTCGGCGTGGCTGGGAGAGCCGAGTGTGCCTGTGGCCCTAGGGACGGCGTGGCTGGGAGGGCCAAATGTGCCGGTGGCCCTAGGGCCGGCGTGGCCGGGAGGGCCGAGTGTGCCGGTGCTGCAGTCACTCCCGGCTCTCCCAGCCCTGCCAGCTCTACGAGAATAGGTACTTCTAGCTCTCTCAGATCGATAGGCCTTCTAGCCCTCCTGCCACTATGGCCTTCTCGCCCATTCTGGCCCTCTGGCCTCCCAATCCTCAAACCTTCTGGCTACTTCATGAAGTTGTTTTATCGGATAAACCGCAAACACTTAGCCACCATCCCTGTGAGCCGCCTCCCACGGGTTAAAATAAAAGGCGGGCTCGCATCTTCGCGTACCTAAATTTACATCGACCCGGCGCTTTTCAGTTTCCGGCCACTTTCGAAACGCGCCACCTCCCGGTTTCCGGCCACTTTCGAAACGCGCCACCCCCCGCGTCTTTATAAACCGGATTCTAATCCTTTTTCAAATTTACAGTACCACATCTCCCCACCATATTCGATCAAGACTGGACTGGCGATCAAGAGCCCACCTCAGAAGTGACAGAGGTTACGACCACCACCACGTCAACCATTGCTTCGACAGCCGTCACCACGTTTGACCAGAACAATACACCAAGAAATGGTCGGCACGTACACCGAATGCGACCACACCGAGCCTCAGGCGACTTCGAGGGCCCCCTACAGGGTATACCTCCGCTACTGGCATTAACATTGATGACGTATCCAGAGAAGGCTGCATGAGAATACCACGATATTTGTACATAAAGGAGCAAAACGAACAAAGATTCATTGGCTACACCAATTCTCGATGCCGAGTCCACGGTGACCCCGAGCGAGACAACACTCACAACCATGACTGGTAGGGGCGCCTGCCACCTTGAATCTCCAAGGACGCCCGTTGCAGCCTGTCCCTCCTGTCAATGATGCAACGTTTCTTCTTCGCTCCTCGTCGGCCGCACCGTGGACGTCCTCCCGCGCAAACCTCGTCCCGACGGCTGTCACGGAACTCTTCAACTTGTGGACTTCACTTCTAGGCACGATTATCAGGAATGAACGAACTATGGTGGGGGTGATATGGTACTGATCGCGGAACTTCCTCTCACCAGGAAGAATAGTTGCCGCACCTCAGCCAGTGGCCACCGTAGTCGATTATCGTGTGCCACACTGGGGCTCCGGTATGTTGGCGACTGGCTGAGGTGCAACCTTATTTTTATAACTTATTTTCTGGATTCTGACGTGCTACGTCTTTCAATAAAAAACTGTCAACTGATTGTGTCACATAAACATCGCTTTGTATATATTTATCTTCAAATTATATAAAATTTACTATTTAAATCGTGCTTTTATCATTCTCCAGTTAGTATACAGTCCACTAGCATCACCAGTAGTTATCAATAGGTATCAAATGAAAGAGCTTTAGTTGTGTCGGGGGTTTTTTAAATTTTCAATTTGATTAAGTGTGTTTTTTACTTATAAAGCTTTATCACCGCTAGCAACGGAACCACTCCCGCACAACGTCGAGAATTTATTAAACACCATAAAGTAGTTGGTGACGCGGTACCTGGGAACTCTGTCTAGGTATAGTGAAGTAAGATCAGTGAGACCATTTATATCCTCCAACCAATTTCGACTAAGGCGTCCAATCTCAACGATCAGCCACTTACGCAGGATATAATATAGTGCTCAAGTGTGTGCGCATACACAACTGCACTCCTGGTAAATATGTAAACAGTTGCTGCCATACCGACAGCTAGTTTGTAATACATGTCGCTGGATGGCGCCACTGCTCCAGCCAATTATAGCGCATACTGTTTCTGATTCTCTCTCTTCTCCTGTTGCCATTTTGCGTGCCTGTTGTTGTTTTTATACAATAATAATTTTATACTTCAATTTTACGAGTTTACAATTCTACAACGGACCCTCTGGACACTTTACAATTCCTATTCCCTTGCCCCTCATATTCGGACACCAATGACACGACCGGTGAGGAATCTGGCGCAGGACCAACTGCTTAACGTGGCACACACGTAACTTTCCGAGGCACAGAGTTACACTGAGAATTTCTTAACAAAAAAACTCCCGGGAGCCCAAGCGCAGCCGTCGCTTTAGTGTGACGCACAACCCACTGCGCCAACGAGGCTGTCAAGAGTGTGACCATTAATCAATATTCAACTAATGCGAGTAGTTCTGCCATCTATCGGCTGGCCCTGTAACTACTGCATTTCTTATTTTGGTATACATGGGACATATTAACAGCATGGGGGGGATATTTGCTGATGGGGCGTATTTCACCATTTTACCCTATCGAGATTTTTGTAGGCTACAACTGAACATTTAAAAACGTACTGGTTTTTTTATGTGAACATGTGATCATGGCCTAATCCCCACGCTTTCCAAATGCGGATTGGTGATCACAAACCCGAGCTATGTTCGAATAATTCGAAACATACAGTGGGACATTTTAAAGGCTGATACTTGTGATCATGGGTGGCAGACGAGCAGACGGATCACCCATTGCCGCCGCTCATGGACATGCAACACCAGTGGAGTCACAAGTGCTCTGCCAACCTTGAAACCGCCCTTTCCCCCGGATTGGGCTTCCAGTACCATCACTCACACAGAGAAACACAGTACAGTCAACGTCAGATCAACTTACCCCCCTACAGTGGAAAAATAGCACTTGTACCCCAGACATTCTTATGTCCAAAGGTCAACAAGGGTAACTCGACGTGACACCGTGTGTACAGCACTGCTTTACGCCGGTTTTCTGTGAAGCCATGGTAACACTCTAGTTGAGCGGGCCCATTTATGCCGAAGCGTGGCTCTCCCATGTTCAAAAATGTATCTATAATATTTTAATTTATTTTTTAATTATTATTTTTTTACAATCCAGAACTAACATACCGAGATGAAGACTGAGATCAAGGAGAGATTATTATAAAGCTGTCTAATTATACTGACTCAATACTTTCAGTGCAATTGAATCTATAGTGCCTACTTGAAATTGAAATGATTTATTTAAGTACCAAAAATAAAAATGACTAAGCAACATAGTACATATTTCTCAATGCGGCACTTAAAAAGGTCTCCGCTCAGCATCTGCTTTTCTGCATTTGCAACCCTTCTTTACTTCGCAATAAGGTTGTCTGGTAGAAATCGCTTCCAGCGATAAGACCGCCGAAATTGTACAATTAAGTTTCTGTAATGCTTAGTTTTTTTAAGTTGTGTTTTCTATATCTATCTATCTATCTGCCACGGACACGTGAGGTCCCCGTGGCGCTGGTATTCTGCGGATACCTTTCTTCAAACTACTTGGACATTATTAACTCTATACATCGCTCAGTAGGTACGTCAATTGATGACAGTTTATACCCAGAGAACATAATATTTGCATGAAACAATTGTTAAAGTATTAAATTGCGTAATCACTGTTATCTATTAAGCTAATCACTAATGACGAAACTATTATACTGTTAATCTTGCTACACCCTAACAGGATACATGTATCTTACCATTACATTTAAAGATGCATTTCTCAATAAATAAATAAACAATTCAACTACTGAATCATCATCATCATCATCAGCCCATTTAAGTCCCCACTGCTGGGGCACGGGCCTCTCTCAATCACATGAGGGGTAATTGCCATACTCACCACGCTTGGCAGACGGGTTGGCGAGGGTTTTGATATAAACGCAGAGTTTTCCTTCTCTGGGTGCTGATGATCATGCCAGCAGCTTTACCTTAGTCGCCTTTTACGACACCTCGGTAAGAGTGAGGGTGGTCTATTCTACTCTGCCGGGACCACACGGCGTACTACTGAATCAAATGCTCTAATTACCAAATGAACTATGTAGATGAGCGATTCTATTTTTAGTGTGAAAATATTTGCATTGTTTTATTCTGGTTACCTTACTGTTCTGTTTTAGTCCAGGTCTGAGAACTTTGTGAAACTTACGATGACCTAGGAAGTTGGTAATTCGCAAAGGTTACTGGGCGGAAACTTCGTTTTCATTTTGGTCTGCCCGTAGTAGCAATTCAGATGTTGTTGTATGGATTGAGATACTGTTACATTAGTTTGCTAAACTTACGATAAGTAAATAATAAATATTTCACATCACATACATTGATCTGACACCGAGATAGCTAGCTCAAGCACCTGTGATACGGATATTAGAATCAGCAAGTGTAGGAATATTGTAAGTTTAGCACTTCGGTAAAACGTTTTGCAATGCACGAAAATTGATATTGTTGGGAAAACTCGGCGGAAGATTGGTTGGGGGTCTAAAACACGACCGAAAATCTGTATAGTTTGTCTTGACTGTAGTAATGTGAAAATATGTTTATGAGAACATATATGCAGAGAATATGTTTGTGAATAGAATAGGCCACCTTCACTCTTACCGAGGTGTCGTAAAAGGCGACTAAGGTAAAGCTGCTGGCATGATCATCAGCACCCAGAGAAGGAAAACTCTGCATTTATATCAAAACCCTCGCCAACCCGTCTGCCAAGCTGGGGTAATCTGGTAATAAAATGTTATTTGAACTGTTTAAAGTGTTAAAAATATTATTTTACACTTTTTACTTCGTGATTTTTTAAGGCGGTTTTTCGCAGTTTTTTTTCATGCAAATAGATGAATTTGGAGGGATTCGTTCTCTGTCAGGGATTTGATAGAGCTGTGACCTGAGAAAATTCAAATCGCTATACCTACTCATACATCCAGTCGATCCAAACAGCATAATAAGAGATATATCGATTTATTAAAAAATCGGCTTAAATAGCATGAAAATGTATGGTAATTTTGAAAAGAAAACTCCGATTCTTACATCTCTTCGGTAGCCATCTTTAGTTCACAGCTTGTAAAATCCCTAATGGGGACCGAAACCTTCAAAGTTGGTCTGTTTGTATGACAATAGTGGTGTCTTTAATTATGTGACCGACAATAAAGTGTCTCAGTTATGTGTAATATTGTGTTTTATATTTAGGTAACGCTTGGAGATGTAATACTTATTGTTCCACTGCAGAGCAAGGCCTCCATCATAGAAATCAAGTCAGGCTTAATCACCACACTTGCCTAATGCGGAATGTGGTGATCACAAACCCGAGATATGTTCGAAAAATTTGAAATATACCTTTGCTCTACCCGGGAATCGAACCCCGGACCCCGATATCACGGCCCGGTACTTAAACCCTACCAACGGGGTGGTAATTTCCTTTGCATTCCTTAAATAATCCACCAAAATTGTTAAAAGAATCTGAAAATTTACATTTTAAGATTCTATTCTATAAAAAAATATGGTTCTGATGTAAATTTTGGATGAATATTAGATTTGAGGACCGCCACGGTAATTACATCTCCAAAATTACTCATTTATAAACAAGGATATTTTTTGAAAAAATTATGAAACAAAATACCGCCACAAACTCGAGAATTAATGCAATAATACAATTTGGCTAAGCCGAAAATCTTTGTGAAATTATGATAATCGGCTTACAGCAGGTCCGATGTTTGTACTTATTTAAGAAAAGTCAAGGTGGGCCGATCGGATTAAGAAAAACAAGGCTAAGAAAAATAGGGTGGGAATCTTGACTAGAAGTCTGAAAAGAGGGCCTTTTATTTGTTGGCGCAGGGGAAATGCCGCCGGCCCCGAGGTTCAAGAACAAATTGTCCCGTAACGAAAAATATTCTCTTCCACATTCATAATGCGGACAGCTAAGGAATGGAACTCCTTGCTTGCAAGGTCGGTTTTTCCGGACCTGTAGTGTTCCGGAAAATATGGACATCTTTAAGACAAGAACAGGCTTCTTCTAGGCGAACACGTTACATCATTGTCATCATCATCATTTTAACCGATAAAAGTCCACTGCTGGATATAGGCCTCCCCCAATTATCTCCAGACAGATCGGTCCTGTGCCACCCGCATCCAAGGGATTCCCGCGACCTTCACTATATCGTCGGTCTACTTAGCACGGCTTCTACCTCCTATACGCGGTCTTCACTTGGGGACCTTTCTGCCTGATCTCCTCACAATGTGCCCTGCCCAGTGCCACTTGAGGCATGCAATACCTTGGGCTATGTCGTTAACGTTGGTTCTCCTGCAGACGCGTTACACCCTAGAGCTCATCGTCACTTTCCATCAGGTGAAATTGTGGCCAAGCGGTGGCCTATAAATTTCATAAAAAAATCGGTTTTTATTCGCAGAATGTTTTAGTGTATTTCTTTCTATGTTTTTGTTAAGTGGTTGTAGATTCGAAGAATTAATTATCGCTCAGACAATAACAAAGTTTTAAAATAAGAGTCAAGAGTGCGCTGCCAACCTTTAAACCCCCCATTTTCCTGTATGCCTCAGTAGGGGCCTCCGGTACCCTCACTCACGCAGCGAAACACATCACAGTGCTACTTCACGCCGGTTTTCTGTGAGGCCGTGGTATCAGTCTGGTCGAGCTGACCCATTCATGCCAAGGCATGGCTCTTCCACGGTTTCAAGACATTATGAGATAAGAACGTGCGATGAAGTGAAAACATAATATGAAATTTCAAAGATACTACATATATTATATATACATTTACGCACGCTAAATAGCCAGGTACTAATTGCCAGTGCCCTTACTTCCCGTCGCTATTCAGTACAAAGCGATAGACTAGGCAGGGCTTGTCAACCTGTGGCACGAGGCAAAATAATATTTAAAAAGTATTGGTTGATAAAAAGATCTATGTATAAGCCATTTTTATTAATCAGATTCAGATGCTAAAATTAAGAAACGTCAAATGTGACCTAATGGTTTGGTTTAAACTATACTTCCGATTTCGCCACGTGTCAAATAAACGTTAATCGATTAAGTTCTACTGGTTGGTTAATGTTGGGGGCTCTAATATAAAACAGAAACATTTAAAAAATTACACCAGTTACGTCGTGACCATGGCGCTTGCAAAAGCGCTGAAATATCGGAATTTTAGAATACATGGTAGCCAGAGCGACAGCTTTGGATGCAACTGGGAATTGCATGCTAAGATGAGGAGGATGGTAGCCATGTAGTAGGTGACTATGTAGACTAGGCAAGAAGAAAAGTATAGGGGAATCCTTGAAACACAATTTTTGGCATATCGTAGCCTTGTTTGGACTAGTCTATAGGTGGAAATGGGGTTGGGAATATTGATTCAAGGATTCTAGGATCTAGGTACACCTTATTTCGGGCTTTAATTGACTGACCAAATATATCAAACGTATCACTTGATGGTATGTGATTTCCGCCGCTCATGGACACCTGCAACATCAAAGAAATGTTAGTTTAAAGCAATAAATTATATTCAAAAATAGTTAGATATTTAAAAAAGTTTACCACCCCTGTAAAGCGTTGCCTAATGGCCTCGAAGCGCTTGAAGCATTCGATTGTGCTCCCAATGAATTAAAATGGGACTGAAGGCGGTGGATGGAGATGCTATTGTGCCATTATGTAGATGTGAACTTATTATGATAATCTTTATCTTTCCAACGGTCCCACCGTTGGAGAGCTACACTTCGGCATGAATGATACCACGGCCTCACAGAAAACTGGCGTGAAGCAGTACTGTGCTGTGATTTTTTGCGTGGGTGAGGGTACCGGAGGCCGAATCCGGGGGAAAGGGAGGTTGGCAGCGCACTTGTGATTCCACTGGTGTCGGGAGTGCCTTTAAGTTGTCCGTCTGCTCGTCTGCCACCTATTACATAAAAAACTTTATTGCCATAGGTAACGTACATACAAAAAAATACATAACAGTTCTAAAAGGTACATTATTCTTAAATTTATATCCTCCAACAGATTACGGCAACGGCAGTCAATCTCAACGATCAGCCACGTACGCAGGAAATATTTAATTGCTCAACTATTAGCTATTAGTGCTATACCTTGCTGGCTATGTCTTAGGGAACGAATTCCTTCTCTTAGGAAGGAGTGCGGAGCATCAGCAACTCCTCTGCTTGTTTACGCAAGCGGGTCACCTAATGGCAAGTGATCATCGCCGTCCACAAACACTCGTCAGCGAGGTTCGTCACTCATATAATCAATAAAATCGTTTTTTATTTTATTTGGGATAACAACAGCATATTACAATTTCAGTTACAATCTTACTTAATACAATTTTAAAAGCCAATTACAGTTAACCACGTAACATTCTCACTTTATTAAGTCTCATAATAAAGATATACATAGTTTTTACATTATACCTATTTATATTCCTAAGTTCAAACCGACACAAGCTATTTCACATATTCATACATAGCTATGCAGGTATGAATGCATGAAACAACATGCTAGTCCGAGCCCATGACAAGATTTATATTTCTACATATATATGTTTTATATTTATATATAAATATACATACACCTGTACATACATCCACACCATACACAAATTAATTTATATTTTATTTCAAAAAACCTAACATATGTTGTTTTTGTTGTAAATGGACAACCAAATGGTTGTCCTTTTTTTTTA
Source organism: Marasmia exigua (assembly GCA_019059595.1). NCBI lineage: Eukaryota > Metazoa > Arthropoda > Insecta > Lepidoptera > Crambidae > Marasmia > Marasmia exigua. The sequence goes on along the minus strand of CM032484.1, from coordinate 9,350,606 downwards.
AGCAATAAGCGACAAACAACTTCACTCCACCATTCCACTCCACTGGTGTTGCGGTTTACGTGGGCGGCAGCAATCACTTACCATTGGGTGACCCCTCTGTTCGTCTGCCACCTATCACATAAAAAAGAGCAAGCGGGCCCCCTGATGGAAAGCAATCAACGCCGCCCAGGAACATTCGCGAATTCAGAAAGATCGCTAATATGTTACCGGACTTTTTAAAAAAGATTACGCTCTTCTCTTAAAGGTCCCTAAGTCTAAGCCGTCGGGAGCCGCGTGATAGTAACGTATTCAGTATTTGACAGCGACGCACTGAAATGTCCCACAGCTATCTCGATGGCCGTTCTCAGCATGTTAAAGTTTCCCAGGAAAATGGAACTAAGATGTGTTCGGAAACTGCTCTGCTGAAAACTGGTATGCCGCAAGGATCAGTTTTGGGCCCGATTTTGTTTCATCCTATATACAGCGGATTTGACCGAGTGCATTAAAAAATTTCATATATATGCAGATGATTTACAAACGTACCTTTCTTTTGGGCCAAAGGATACTCTTAATGTCGTAAATCTTATTAATCAAGACTTAGAGCGGATAAATACATGGGCAAATAGAAAATTCTTCTTCATCTTAGCGTGTAATTCCCGGTTGTGTCCAAAGCTGTCGCTTTGGAGCCAAGGCCGCAAGGGTACGCTTAGACCATGATTCAGGATTGAAGGGGTTTGGTAATTACAATGAAGCGACTGCCGTCAGACTTTCGCAACCCTGACCAACAGGGGCACGAGACCAACTGAATCATGGTTACACGTGTCAGAAACTTTTTCCGAAACGTGCAGGTTTCCTCACGATGTTTTCCTTCACCGCCGGGCAAATGGTGATGGTAGAAATACGCACATAGATTTGAAAAAACTATTGGTCTAGGCTCGGATTCGAACCTCGACCACCTGCGTGGAAGGCGCGTTCGTATCCATTGAGCTACCTATAATGTATCAATACGGGGATTAACACATATTTATTATGTGAAACTTAATTGTGTACTAACATATTCGGCTCGACGTTTCGGCTACGTTACAGCAGCCGTGGTCACAGCCCGCTCGTGACCACGGCTGCTGTAGTAGGAGAAGTTATTCAGACACAATTTTGGACCCTCTTGAATATGGATTCTAGACGCACCCTTGCGTGTCGGTTATTCAGTTTAGTTAATACTAAATTACCTCCCTATCTGTACAACAAGCTCACGTTTTCCAGGCGGGCAGGTTGGCCACCCACCTTGCTTGCCCAAGACTGCAGCATTTCGTGGCAGTTTCCGGTATTCAGCCACGAAATGCTGGAACAATATCCCACCTACAAAATAGTCGAACATTGAAATCTTTATTTCTAATTTACTAATAGGTAATTACTTAAATGCAAAATAAGGATTGCATGCCTCAAGTGGCAATGGGCAGGGCACATAGCGAGGAGAACAGACGGCCGGTGGCGCGGAAAGGTCCTCGAGTGGAGGCCACGTACAGGAAGTTGCAGCCGTGGCAGGCCCCCACAAGGTGGACCGAGGATCTGGTGAACATCGCGGAAATCCATTGGATGCGGGCGGCACAGGACCGATCTGTGTGGAGAAAATTGGGGGAGGCATATGTCCAGCAGTGGATTCTAGTCTTCTAGTCTATTGGCTGAAATGATGAATTACTTAAATCACCGTTAGCTGTGTTTTTCACCCGCTGTCCTGAAACATTATATTATTTTATAGAAATATATATTGTTTAGTTATTTATTTATCAATATTTGTAATTTATTATTAGTCAAATCTTTATATTTACTCTGTAATCAATCAGAATCTGTAAAGCCAAACAACTTTCCGCGCAGTTGCGCTCTCCCATTCAAGGCACCTACGGAAGACCAGCGTCGGGGCGTTTGTGACATCCCGACACATGCTGAGTTTTTGCCTTTCAGCGATCATTCTTTAGTGTTTATAGTTAAATAATTTTATGTTAATGTAATATTTGCCTACTGATTTTTTTTTTATGTCTGTTTGTATGTATTCGTGTATGTTTCGCTGAATAAAAATTTATTTACTTACTGAAACGCACAACAGACCAGACAGCCATCCATCGAGATGATGTGAAAGGAATGACAATTGCTGGCGATAGTGGCAATACATAGATCCGGGATTTAAGTCAAATTGATTTTAATTTGATCCAAAGTAAAATATGTTTTTGTATCGTTGTACGAACGTTTTTTTTTCTATATACCAAATACTCAACCATAAGCATAACAGCCGTTATAAATTACGTTTTGTTCTAAATTACAAAAAGGCAATAAATCCAACCTCGTATTTTTCCTTCCAATTTAAAACCAAAACATTCCCCTTAAATCCCAAAGAGGTATAACGGGAACCTTTCCGATTTGCTCTCACCGATCTCACCGTTTGAACATAAATTACGCGACAATGATGTAAAATACGTACTCCAAATGATGGATGAAACATTGTGGAGCTAGTGATGTTCTAAGGTAGCAACATTCGCAATACCTACTGCGAAACCAGGAACGCGTTTCTCTCGAATCACTATATTATCATCATCATATCAGCCCACATCCACACACTGTTGAGTATATGGGGCTCTTCTTTATCACACCACTTACTTCGATCCCTTGCCAGCCTCTTCTATTGTTTCCCTGCTACATAAAACAATATCGTCGGGGCAACGGGCAGGTGGTAGACCACCTGACACATAATATCTACGTATCCAGCTTCTTCATCCTAGCGTCTAATTTCCGGTTGCGTCCAAAGCTGTCGCTAATTAAGCCCGGGGTAATTAAAATGAAGCGGCTGACGTCTGACCTTCGCAACCCTTTAACAGGGGAACCAGACCAACTGAATCAAGGTTATACGTTTCAGAAACTTTTTCCGGAACATGCAGGTTTCCTCACGATGATTAACTGCATCTTCCAGCAAAACCTAACCGACAAGCTTAAGGACATGACGACCGAGGCATTCTTGAGCTCTTTTAGACTCAGCCACAAATCGGGAAGAAAAAATGCTGAGACTCGCAACTACGTGATTTAGGTCTCTGCAGAAGTCCGTAAGGCCTTGATTATCAGTGACAGAGTTTTTTTGGTCTTTTTGTCCTGTTCGTGATTTCACTCTTCTGACCCGATGCTACAAGTGTCAGCAGCACGGTCATGCCGCCAAAACATGTCGTGGCGAGAACACAATCTGCGGCCACTGTGGAGAAGGACACGACATGAAGGATTGCCCAAAGAAGGCCGAGCCACCAAAATTCGCAACTTGCATGCACTATAAAAACCATGCAATCATAGGACTGGTGACCCTGACCATTTGGCGAGACAAATGGCTGAAAAACGCTTTATTAGATTAAAATTATGAATAAGCACTATAACTTAGATCGGTATTTTTGTTTACTTAGATGAATTATAGCTAAATCATATGTTTTCATTATTTTTAAATTTGTATTAGTTTTAATTATACAATCTTATAGACTTTGTATTAGTAAATATTCTAAATTAACTTTCTTTTTCTATTTTGTGGTAGGTAAATAGTCACGTAATGTGTTGTCATCAAAATTAAAACTGGTTATAGCACATACATAGTAATTGATGCATAGGTCATTGAAAGGTTGAGTTATTCAGTCTAGATATTTTTCGCTTGCGTGTTAAATTAGGTAATTTTTAAATTATGTTATTAGAACAGCACATAATCGGTTATTTCAGAATGTTATTATTAGATAAAGCAATTGTTTAAATCACTTTATTAAATATATAAGATCTATTTTTTTTTAGTTAGCCTGAGATACAGAATACTCCTAGTTCAGGCACCCAACTAAAATATACCTTAGTATAAATAGATTATAAGTCTTATTGTTACTGATTTTTTTTAATAAACTGTATTGTTTTGTATTGTAAAATGCAAGGTAACAATAGTCGTCTCGTCACTAATGCATAATATGTATTATGTACCTCACTGGTCGCGGTTTGATCTGACAAAGCAAGGAAAATTGTTTTTCTTTTACACACTTAACGCGGTGCGTTCAGAAAGCAATTTTTCAGAACTCGTCTCCCCCTCCCCCTTTGGAGTGGTTTTTGAATGGAGACAGATCTATTAACGCCATTGTGATCTCTGCTTATGAATGCGTTGAAATCGCTGAGCCGAAAACAATTCTCTATGACAAATGAAGCATTTCTAATCCATGATAGTACAGTACTTTTTTTGTTAGGTGGCAGAAATACAGACGGATCACCTAATGGTAAGCGAAGCCGTGTGGTCCCCCGCAGAGTAGAATAGGCCAACCTCACTCTTACCGAGGTGTCGTAAAAGGCGACTAAGGTAAAGCTGCTGGCATGATCATCAGCACCCAGAGAAGGAAAACTCTGCATTTATATCAAAACCCTCGCCAACCCGTCTGCCAAGCGTGGTGAATATGACAATTACCCCTCATGTTATTGAGGAGGCCTCTGCCCCAGCAGTGGGGACTTAAATGGGCTGATGATGAAGCGATTGCCGCCGCTTATGCAAATTTTAAGTTTTTAAATGTCTGTATAGGTAAAAATAAGTAAACATTACTTGTCAACATTTATCCTAGCAAGAACAGGCAGCTGAGCGCACGCAACTCTGCCAACATGCCCAGCGGGACGTGTCAGGGAAATTCAATAATGTTCAGCTACTTTCGGCTTGCGACTTTTCGGAGACCTGCTTAGCATCTATTGCGCTTATTTTGACGGAGTAACCGATATTCCCATAGATTCTTCATAATATACACCCTCAAGTTTGTCTAGGGATATTGCAAAATGATCGTTTTAACATTACCTATACTGTGCATTTCTCGCGGAACTTTCTACCTCGTAGGTACCTCAGTTCTGTGGAACGGTTTGGCTGCGGGAGTCTATACCGACGGCTACGTTTTAACGACCTTCAAGAGAAGAGCGATCTCTCTGATTTCGCGGATGTTCATGGGCGGCGTTGATTACTTTCCGTCAGATGACTCGCTTGCTCGGTTGTCACCTCTATCATAACAAAAAATATTTTTACTATTACAATTATCTTTGGGAAAACTTCTCATTTCTACGTAAATACATCAATCATTCCAGACGGGCCACGCACTTACTTAATTATGGAAAGTCTTTAGTATTAAAATAAGTGTAAATATTTTTTCTTAAGTACCAATTAAAGTAAATTTGACGTCTCTGAGTGCGGCAGTTATTATCTTAATGTTCTTGTGTTTTCGTTCTTTTGTTCAATAAACAACCTGTATAGAGTTTTCTGGTCAACGTACAATGCCGATTTATAATGGAAGCTTCTGCAAGGGGGTGAGGTCACTATTTCTCAAAAGGCCTAGTTTATGACGTCTGTACAAAATTTATGCTAAATTATGAAGGTCTTGTGAATAATGCCTGTGTTTAATAAAGGCCGCACAATATCTTTGCTGGGTTCGGGCTAGGGTTGTTACTTGTATTTTCTATCATCATCATCATCATAATCATCATCATCATCAGCCCATTTAAGTCCCCACTGCTGGGGCACGGGCCTCCCTCAATCACATGAGGGGTAATTGCCATACTCACCACGGTTGGCAGACGGGTTGGCGAGGGTTTTGATATAAATGCAGAGTTTTCCTTCTCTGGGTGCTGATGATCATGCCAGCAGCTTTATCTTAGTCGCCTTTTACGACACCTCGGTAAGAGTGAGGGTGGCCTATTCTACTCTGCCGGGGACCACACGGCATACACGGCACGGGTATTTTCTATAACTGTAAAGAAATATAATTTTGTTAACATATTGAAAAAATTTACGGACACAGAACTGCGGCTGCCTGCTATGCACTTATTAGGGCGAACAAATTTTGGCCCGACCCCACCTGTACCTGAGTTTTTCTATTAAGAAATTCTCAGTGTCAGTCCGGAGTCTGGAAGTTGGCGGTCTTGTACCCCCGCGCCTCGGAAAGCACGTTAAGCCGTTGGGCTTGCGCCTAATCCTTCTCCGGTGGTGTCCCATCGAAATATGAGGGTACGGGAATAGAAGGTGCACTTGTGCCTGCGCAAACACTTGGTCACCATAATATGTGTTGCGACGATGGCTGATCGCTGAGATTGGCCGCCATGACCGAAATATCGGTTTGGAGGACGTTATTATTATCATTATTATTCGGGCGTACAGTTGAGGCGAAATATCGGCTAGATAGATAGATGGATTGCACAACACACAAAACATAAAAGCTAGGTTTACATATATTCAGTGTAAAATTTAGGCGATCTTAGTAGAAACAATTCCTACCAGACAACCTTCCGGTAAGGCAGGCTGTTTAATACGTTAGCTTGTACTCTGTAAACCCTGTTTTTTATTTAAGTGATAGATGAAGACGAGCAGACGGACAACCTGTGGAGTCACAAGTGTGCTGCCAACCTTTAAACCTCCTTCCCCCTGGATTGGGCCTCCGGTAACCTCACTTACACAGCGAAACGCAGCACAGATGCTGCTTCACGGCGTTTTCTGTAAGGTAAGGTAAGTATATTCTCGTTCGATACGCGACAGAGGGCCTAATTTAAAGCAGACGTTAGGACCGAAACGGAGTTTCCCTCTCTTTCACACGCGCTGTGTGTCTCCTTTGTTGGGATGCGACAGGTATATTCTCGTTAGTTATGGGACATCTTTAAATTAAGCCACCAGCTTCAAATTAAGGCACTCGAGCGCTTCTTATCAATTTCGTGCCGAAACCACCACACCATTCATGCACCATTCATGCCGAAACAAGGGTCTCCGACAAACTACGCTAGAGGTCAGCCCTAATACCAGTCGTGTAGAGTTATAACTGGCTGTCTGCCATTCTTATTGTTTGCATCTCAGATACGCTTGCAGCTTACACCGTAGGTGTGCGGTTACTTAATCATCTTATATTTATAATATAAGGTACACCAACAGCAATGAACATAAAACAATCGCAAATGACAGCAGGTATAAGGAAATATTCAAATCTTAGCGTGTATTCCACGCTATATATCCGTTGCATCCAAAGCTGTCGCTCTGGAGCCCAGGGTACGCTTGGACCATGATTGATGATTTGGGGAGTCTGGTAATTACAATGAAGCGACTGCCGTCTGACCTGCCCAACCCTCTAACGGGGGAACCAGACCAACTGAATCATTGTTACACGTTTCAGAAATAATCCGAAACGTGCAAGTTTCCTCACGATGTTTTCCTCTCACCACTGAGGTAATGGTAATATGCACATAGATTTGAAACACGTCGACAAAATTTTTCAGTTTTCCTCAAAGTAAGTAATTTATAAATTCATTTTTTAGGGTTCCGTAGCCAAAATGGCAAAAACGGAACCCTTATAGTTTCGTCATGTCCGTCTGTCCGTCTGTCCGTCTGTCCGTCTGTCACAGCCGATTTACTCGGAAACTATAAGTACTACAGTGATGAAATTTGATGGGAATATGTGTTGTATGAACCGCTACAAAAATATGACACTAAATAGTAAAAAAAAGAATTGGGGGTGGGGCCCCCCATACATGTAACTGAGGGATGAAATTTTTTTTTTCGATGTACATACCCGTGTGGGGTATCAATGGAAAGGTCTTTTAAAATGATATAAAGTTTTCTAAAAAACATTTTTCTTAAAGTGAACGGTTTTTGAGATATCAGCTCTCAAAGTCGTAAAAAGTATGTCCCCCCCCCTCTATTTTTATAACTACGGGGTATAAAATTCTAAAAAAAATAGAGGTGATGCATGCTAATTAACTCTTTCAACGATTTTTGGTTTGATCAAAGTATCTCTTATAGTTTTTGAGATAGGTTGATTTAACTGTAATTTTGGACTTTGCTGCTACGGAACCCTTTGTGCGCGAGCCCGACTCGCACTTGGCCGGTTTTTAGGTATAACCTTTTCTCGAGTGCACTGTTATAAAATGTAATTTAAAGTTTATAATGTGCTATAAATATTATTTTACACTTTTTAGTTCCTGGTTTTTGAAGGCGGTTTTTTTTCGCCTCATTTTTTTTAAGCTTTTTAGTGTCTCATTTTTTGGCTCAAAATTGATTCACGCATAAAGTGGCCGCTTTTGGCGGTAATCAATTTTTCGCGTACGCGTTGGACCCAACATTTGTGCATATGTAATAAATAGTATAAGTGTTTGCCGAGAGGTTGTAACGCCAAAATTGTTTCAAATAGATCCGGTTTAGTAGCTAAAAATTAAAATGGTTTGGCGTCGCTAGTGTGCCCTACCAGTGTCACCTTAAGGATGTTGGAGTGCCTATTGGTTGTCCCAATTAATAAATAAAAGTATACAGTCTTAAATTTTGATTCTCGCTACATATGAAATTATGTGATAGGTGGCAGACGAGCAGACGGATCACCTGGTGGTTAGCAATTACCACCGCCGATGGACATCCGCAACACCAGTGGAGTAACAAGTGCGCTGCCGAAGCGTGGCTCTCCAACGGGATGAATGCTAAGTCACCACATTTGTATGTATACGTATATCTATACGTATACCTACATAATATGCAATACACATGGGAAACATAGTAACTGATAACTAAGCGCCTTGTTAAAGATTGTGACAGTGAAAAATGCCGTTTAATCTAATGAGATTACACCCTTACAATGTGTCCCCGATGACAGAATTTGTATACTGCGATAGAAATTAATCTACACTTGTTTTCAAAATTCAAGTCAAACATTTTTCTACAGCGCAGCGTTTAAAGATATTTTCACTGAGGTATACAGGCTGTTTCATTTATGATGTCAAGCCGAAGGTCATGGATAGCCCTTTGGGATTCCCGAAACTTTTTCCGATTTTTCATGTGATCGGTGGCAGATAAACAGACGGATCTCCTGATGGTAAGCGATTGCCGCCACCCATGGACACCCGCGACACCAGTGGGAAGTGCGCTGCCAAATTTTTGGTAATTCTTGAGAAAATCATCACTTCAATAGCTTTAAAACTTTTTACTTGACAATCGCTTACCATCAGGTTATTGGACTGCTTGTCTATCGCCTATTAAACAAAAAATACCACCGCCATCGAGGTTATCAAAACATGAAAAGTATTGTAGGTTATAAGTGTAGGTGTCTATACCTAATGGGGAATGCTCTGATGAGTTATTTCGACTTATTCCAACCTCCCCTTTCCACTTCCGAACAACACGTGCTGACAGCTTTGCCATCCGCATACCATCCAGACAATGGCGGCACGCACCAAGATGTTTGGCTCCTCGTTTCTGCTCCGAGCCATCAAGATATGGAATGCCCTACCAGCTCATGTGTTTCCTCCTTCATACAATCCGGGGTCTTTTAGGCGGGGCGTGAAGCGGCATCTCAGCACGCCATCAGGGTGAGGATGGCAGACTCAATGGGTACTTTGTTAGTTATTTTGTGCCTGTCAGCCTCATATTTGGATTTCACGGCCGCTTACTATCAGGCGGAGTGAGGACATCCTGATTGGCCTTTTTATAAAAAAAAGGTGTAATGATTATCTGAACTAACATTAAAGAAACTTATTCCACTGTGTACTCATTAAATAAGGTTGCGTTCTGTGAGAGTGAAAAATCAAAGTACCGAGTAGTAAAGTGAGTATATTCCAACTGACTCCATTTACTAACATGGCGGGCGCAGCCGCCACTACACACATACACACGTTTGAAATGATAGGTATGGTGGAGGCACACACAAAACCGAAAGCTCACATTTCCGCGTGTTGTATCCCTACAAGCATTTAAAGTTTTAATCATCGTCATCCCATTTAAGTCCCCACTGTTGGGGCACGGGCCTCCCTCAATCACATGAGGGGTAAGTGCCATACTCACCACGCTTGGCAGACGGGTTGACTAGGGTTTTGATATAAACGCAGAGTTTTCCTTCTCTGGGCGCTGATGATCATGCCAGCAGCTTTACCTTAGTCGCCTTTTAAGACACCTCGGTAAGAGTGAGGGTGGCCTATTCTACTCTACCGGGGACCACAAGGCTAAAATTTTAATAATAAAGTTTTAATAATATTCTCCAAAAGTAGAAATTAAGTTCCTCTTTGCAACGTTGAATAATAAATTATTATCAAAATAAGTACAATAATATAAGCAAAATTGTCTGAATCAAAAACAAAATTTTCAATTTATTCAGTAAATTATCTAATAAATTAAGACGTTAATGAGGGTAATTAACAATTATTAAGACTCGTAAATGTTAATGCAGCTAATTCTATCTGAGAGAAACTCTCTTTGTAGCCATTCATCATTTTAACGCAAACAGTAATGGATGCATTAAAATGATGAATGGGTACAAAGGTTTAGTATGGATGGTGAATGGTATTTTGCATTATAATCTAGAAAGGACGATGTGTAATTAAAATCTATTAAATTATAGTTTTAATAAATAGAGACTATTCACCCACTAGTCAGAAAATCAGACTATTTGGCATGTTTAGTAGTCTGCAAAATATTTATTTATTAATTTTGTGGCTCTGCTGATGATGGAAGGTCAACTCCTTAACGGTAAAGAGTTAAAGGATAACTCTTTCATACTCACAATTATTTTTTACTCGATCTGCGCAAGATGGCTGGCAACAGCAGGATGCGAGAAGCCATGGATAGATCACGGTGGCGAACAATTGGAGAGGCCTACGTCCAGCAGTGGACTGCGATAGGATGATGATAAATTAGTTTTTTAGTTATTTGGCGAGGGTGGAAGAGGAAGGGGAGGGGGGCTGCCAAGAAATGAGGCTTATCTGGGTATAATCTATAATTTTAAGTATATATTTGTAATTCCTCTATTGTCTGATATCCGTAACACAATAAGGAATCAGGTGAATGTATAAGATGTTGTATGAATTAATGTATATTAATTATATTCCATTAGAACCAATATAACATTTCCATTAGCGCATATTACACTTACTAGGATCTTGTAAACAAGGACTATAGTGGCCATAGATTTAATAAACTTTAGATCTGGCTTTAGGTAGTAGTAACTGCATAAGGTCTTCTGCATAGCACGCTCTATCGCTAATTGACAACTTTAAGTTGGTAAAAAATCTTCGTTTGATTATTAAAATATAAAATAGAGTTAAAAACATTCAATGCGTGTTTTTTTTTTATTTTTGATAATTTCACTTTTTAATGTGAAAAATTATAATTTCAAAATTGCTTATTCTAAAACGACGTAAGTACCATCATGGGACGAAAAGTTGTAATTTCTTTGCTTCTTGTTTGCCAAAACATTCAATATCCAGCTCCAGTCAGTCAACTGTCAATCAAATCCAAACACGCTACCTGAAAAGTCCCGTGGCAAAACATGGAGCTAAAATGTTACATTCCTTATTTTATCTATTTTAAAGCTCAAATTTGAATGCTGATAGCGACTAAGCGTGGTTTTCATGAAGCTTCTTTCGTGGCGTCGAAATGTCATCTGCCATCTGTTAGATATTCTTTATTGCACAAAAATAAAATACAAGCATGATACAACAGCAACAACAGTACAATAAGGCGGTCTTATCGCTTGTAGCGATTTCTTCCAGACAACCTTTGGGTAGAGGAAAGCAGGGAAGGCAGTGCAAAGTAATTTAACAAATAAAATTGAGACTGGCTGAAATATACATTATTTTATATATTAATATTATTACATTACATAAATAAAAATATACAATACATACATATCCAATAATATATACATAGATAATTTATAACAAAAATTCAATAAAAATATTTCTTATAGATAGGTATAAATGACCAGAGAGCAGACCACATAAAAAAAGGGAAGAAGAGACAAGGAAAAAACAGTGTACCTATTTATAGAGATAGGGAGTGAGTTTTGACACGGGACTTGAATATAGGAAGGGATTGTGATTTCCTGGTTGTTTATTATTATTCTGTTATTATTTTTCTGGCGTAGGTGCTAACGTTCAGAAATAAATTAAAAAATAAAAAAAGTTGTAGTAAAAGGAATATAGGCTATTAATCCTATAATATTAGTTTTTTGATATGTGGTAATTTTTTAGAGTAATAAATACCGAGAGAAATATAAATTATGTTCAGACAACTAAAAACATGGATGGAGTTCTAATTTTTATATCATTTTTTCTATGTAATGTTGTCAATTCTGACCGCCTTTAACTGCTATTGTATTTTCTATGCATTATAAGTATGTATTTACATAAGAAAAGTATTGAATGTATATATTTGTAATTCCGCGTTGGTTCTGATATCCGTAACATAGGTGCTTGAGCTACCTATCTCAGAGTCAGATCTATGTATCTTCTTCTTCTTCGTGAGGGCTTTTCCGAAATCAGGCAGCAGTGATGCCCATTTTGCATGCGGAGGGTGAAGTCAGCCGGTGTCTCTCCAACCAGCCGAGTTTTTTAAAGAAACCTATCAGCGCCTCGGTGTTGCTGAAGATTATCTGGAGACTGCTTGGGTTTCCCAGGTAGTGTGCCCGGTTGTTGGATCAAAGTATTCATATTCATATTTATTTATTGCATAATGTGGTACAATTTGGTTTTATAACTAATTAAGTCCTCACATAACCCTGTATGTGATGTTGTATTTTTTTTTATAACTCTCACAACATCTCATTCGTTGACCTGATTCCGTACTAAGTAGCCTAAGCACTTGTGTTACAGATATCAGACAACAGAGGAACACAAATATATACTTAAATACATATATTACACCCAGACACTGAACAAACATTATATTATTTATTTATTAATTTGAAGAACGTACACAAAAAACATTAATGTCTACAAATTTGCCAAAGTTCTTCAATGGATCTTTACCCTAATTTAGTTTATATTTAAATTAGCCTGGGTCGCCCCACTGCTAGGCAAAGGTGTCCCCTAAAAGCCGCCATTGGACTCTATTAGTGGCGATGGTTTGACAATTTCCCGAGAAGTAGTCAAAATCATCACGCCATCTCTTTTTGGGCCTGCCTCTCAGTTTATATTAGTTGAGGAAATTAGGCATAGTACCTAAATATTCGTTCAGTTCTGCAGCTGCGGAGTCCGTCAATAACTGCAACAATATGTAACAGTGTTGTTAAATTTATTTTTACTTTTTCACTGCCAACCTGATCCTTTGCTTTCCGTGATCTTCGCATGTTAAAACTGTTACCTACTTTATTTCTATCAGTGAAGACCTGTTAGTAGCTTTAAGACATCCATTGTAAACGCTACTGTATTACGACAGCTGTTGGTCTTCCGAAGAAATTAAAATAAAATAAATATATAAATCAATTTTATAGGCCCCTCCTTATCTTAGCGTGTAAATTACTTCCAAAGCTGTCGCTTCGTAGCCTAGAGTAGGATGCTAGACCATGATCCAGGATTCGGGAATATCTTTGTTGCATATTGCGAGTATGTGATGGCAGCGAAGGAGGCGGCGGAGCGCGAGCGAGAGGCTGACCCTTTCACCCCCGCGATCCGCAAGGCACGGAGGGGGAGGAGACGACGCCAATATGTGCGTCTCCTTTCTCTCTGAGGAGGGAGTCCGTTGGTGGGGTTACACCGCTGGTATTGCACGGACGCCCTCCTACGCCTGGTGGGGACGGCACGGCTCTCCCGGCTGTCCCCATCCCTCCCCCCGACCCCGGGGGAAGAAGCGCCCAGCCCGCCGTGTAAGGCCGACACCGTCCGGGGGGTATCGTGGGGCTAGGCTCAGTGCCCTGGAGCCATGACACCCGCCCACTTATGACGATGAGAGAGAGTCCCAGGAGTTTTAGTCGGTATACCCCCGCCTTCTGCGGGGGGGAGTCTGACATAACCAGTCCGCCCCCCGGCGGCGGGTATGCGTAACGCATTTCTGGTGAGTGACCAAAAAAAAAAAGGATTCGGGAATCTGGTAATTATAATGAACCGACTCCTTTCTGTATTTCGAAACCCGTGGACAGGGGAACGAGACCAACTGGATCACGGTTACACGTTCTGAATCACTATCTCAAATATTATTGGTATCCATAATTTTGAGAAACTATCCGAGACGTGCAGGTTTGTTTACCATGTTTTATTTAACCCCCAAACGCATATCTGTGACCGACTAAAGATAAAATTATACTCTATGAAGATGTTAAGGTGACGGGTAGGGCACTAGCGACAATCGATTTTAATTTTTAGCTACTAAACCGGATCTATAAACAATTTCTGGATTACCATTTCTCAGCAAACACGTATACTATTTATTAAATAGACATGCACAAATGTTGTTTCCATTTTTGTACACGAAAAATTTATTCAAGCCAAAAGCGGCCACTTTTGGCGGTAATCCAAAATTCAGGTGCAAAAGCAGACCAAACAGTTAACTATAAGTATTAAATAAATAGTATAGGTGTTTACCGAGAGTTTGTAACTCCGAAATTGTTTAAATTAGATCTGGTTTAGTAGCTAAAAGTTAAAATCGATTAGCGTCGCTAGTGTGCCGTACCCGTCACCTTAAGCAAGTATTTTGTGTTTGGCCCTAAATCTAAATATTTAGTATTACCAGAACACAAAAAGAATTCCTACGAAAGATAGTTACCTTATCTCAATAAAAGTCTTGCTTTGATCTATTTTGATGAATAGCCTAGAGTAGTAGGATATTAATAATAGGCTCTATACACAAAGTCAGACGATTTGAAACCCTTTTGGCAATAACAAGATAATACGACCCAGGTTCCCTAAGAAGCTTATTGGTACATCAAAGAACTTGCGACCGGTGATTCTGTTATAGTTCAATTTGTATAGGTATGTTGCGGGTAAGTTGTGGAGTATGACTTTTTTGGATAAAAGACATCCTGTGTTTTAGTTCAAGTTCCGGCCAGGTTTTTTTTATCTATATTCTGTAGGACTTCACCTTGAATTTTTAGTACTACGGCAGCATAACTGTAGGGTTATTGTGAGTTCAAAAATTAACATATTTACTTTCAGAGAATTATCCAACAAAAAATTTTTTTCGGTTTTCCAAATTTTTACATTTGAACTAGTCCTAACAGAATAAAGCAATTTTTTTTTTGGTCGGCACTTTCATATTTTATGCACAAATAATTGTTTTAACGCAAATCAAACACATTTCAATGTTCGCCCGAAATCGGGAAAATATTCACCCTTCACCACTGCTGGCTTGATGTGACGTCACTGCAAACAAACGCAGACTCTCTCTTTACAAGATGTCAACCACATTAGATGTAATGCGATCTTATTCGGACGAATACGAGCTTCAAGCAAAAAGTCACATTCAAGCAGTATAATTTGGCAATCGAGGCGTGAAAATAAATGATCGCGCCATTACTGCTTACGTTACAGGGCATGGTGACCCCATTAATCCCCTAATGGGATCTCCGTTAGTTCCACAATCATTCGTAGTAACTAGTATAAGCAGAGGTGCTTCGATATTATTCCAGGTTTTAAAAATCTTTAGCCTCGAGTTAAATTAATAAGTACTTAAAATAATCTTCATTTTTCGCATTACTTTTGTATTTTGTCTCACAACACCAAACGTATTAATTTGTAGTAAAAAAAATTAATTGCTGACGTACGACGTAAGTGATTTAAGACATAGTACTATTTAACAGCTGTATTTTTCCTTAATAAATAAATAACTTTATTTAGGAAATCCAACTTACATCCAGTTGCATCGAGTCTTAGGGCGACACAAATAAGATACGCGCCGCCACTCACAAAAGTTGTTAGGGTAATGTGGCTTCAGTCAATTTGCTTGAAATTGTAATAGTCAATAATACCGGGTAAATACATCGGATCTGCTTGTTGGTATTAACTCGATCGTATCTCGGGAACGAACTCGGGAACCGTGATAACACCCATAAGGACATTTGTTCGGGGCACTATAACATATCAAAATTTCAAGCAAATTGACTGAAGCCACATTTCCCTAACAACTTTCGTGGGGACCTTTGCTATTTATATTGGTTGTGGCAAGTAAGAACATTTTTTAAATATGTAGTTCAATGATTACTTAAAGGAATAGTTTTTTAGATTTTCGCGTTGCATTATAACTATAATGTATCAATACGGGGATTAACACGATATTTATTATGTGAAACAACATTGTGTACTCACATATTTGGACGTGGTCAGTCCGCTCGTGACCACGGCTGCTGTAACGTAGCCGAAACGTCGAGCCAAATATGTGAGTACACAATGTTGTTTCACATAATAAATATCGTGTAAATCCCCGTATTGATACATTATACTTAAAGGAAAGTATTAACAATTTTCGCGACCCACCTATGTAATAATTACTTCCTACAAGTAACAATAATTTCTATAATTTCTAAAAGTGATCACTTTAAAGTATCTATAGCTCAGTTTTTACAATAAATCCTATTGTTTACCACAATCAATATTAATCACTTGGAGGCGCTAGTGTCGTCTCGGTGCCACTATAAAATAATACGAGTTCCTACTTGAAATTAAATATTTTTTTATGTCATAGGTGGCAGACGAGCAGGCGTATTACCTGATGGTAAGTGATTGAAGCCGTCCATGGACGCCCGCGACACCAGTGGAGTCACAAGATAATACCTTTTTTTTTTTTTTTTTTTTTTTTTTGCGTTGGGGGAATGCCGCCGGCCCGATGTTCAATTGGCCGACGTCGCCACCTTTCGGCGGCGCCTTATGCATACCCGTCTGCCGGGGGGCGGACGGGTTATGTCGGGCTCTCCTCCAGTAAAACTGAAGGCCTACTGACTAAACCCCCAACGACGCTCCCTCTTCGCCAGAGTGGGAAGGAGACATGTGTACTAGTTAATGAACTCTGACTACACGTTCCTTCCCAGGCGTTGGCCCGCTTACAGCGCAGACCCTTCTATGCCTCCCCCAGATGGATTGGGGGGGGAAATAGGGACAGCCGGGAGCGCCGAGCTGTCCCTACCAAGCTGAGGAGGAGGCCCGTGTAACGCCAGCGTTGGTACCCCCGTACCGCGCGCTGGCTGGCCTCTCACAGTGGGGCGGCGCGCATCTGGTTGGCGCCTCCTCCCCCTCCTCGCCCTTCTGCGAGCACTTGCGAGGGGATCCTCCTCCCGCTGTCGCTCGGCTGCCTCTTTCTGTGACATAACATCCTCACAGAAAGAGGCAAAGGCCGTGAAGGCTTGTTCAGTGGCGACCATCGCCCGGACAATAGTTGGGAGTGAAAGATCACTCCCAACTGCGTGCACCAATACCTGGCGCTGTTGGTCCCAGGTGCTGCAGACGGCTAGGGTATGTTCGGCCGTGTCCTCGTCTGCCCCGCAAGCATGGCAACGCGGGGTCTCCTCTCGCCCGATACGGTGCAGGAACTTTCCGAAACAGCCATGACCTGTCATGACCTGCACCATACGAAACGAGAGGAACCCATGGGGCCTCTCTATCCACCGGTCCAGGACTGGGGCTAGCGCGTCCGTGGTCCACCGGCCAAACTCAGCATTGCCGAGGCTGGCCGACCATCTGCAGACGAGGTCAATATGTACCTCCTTGCGCTTTGCCTCGCGCTCTTGTAAGCAGTAGGGTTCGCCCGCCTGCTTTTTGGCCACCGTCCAGTCGTACACGGCGGCCAGCACCTTTGCCTCCTCCTCCCAAGGAGGGGTCCCTGCCAGCGCACAGGCCGCCGAGAAGCTTACTGTTTTATAAGCTCTGGCGACCCGCTGCGCTATTGCCTTCTGGGAAGTTCTCAAGGCGGAGGCATTTACCCGTCTTGAGACTTTATCCGCCCAAATAGGGGCCCCATATAACGCCATCGAGCGCAAGATGCCAGCATAAAGCTGCCGACATTTTGGGCTGGGTCCACCCAGATTGGGCAGGAGCCAACTAAGAGCGCTCGCTGACTTCAAGAGGCGCGGCAGCAATCCCCGGAAGTGGGAACCAAAATTCCACCGCGCATCTAATATCAGACCGAGATATTTCATCTCCGTCTTAACTTCCACCCGACAGCCTTCGACGGAGATGAACGCGTCGGGGGGAAAGCGACGACGGGGCGGCGGGAAATAGATGGCCTCTGTTTTGTGGAGAGCCACCTGCAGGCCGAGCAGCCTAATTCTCTCGACTACCAAACCAACGCCGTAGGACGCCGTTTCCGCAGCATCCGCAAAAGACTTCTCCCGGGCTATGACCAGAGTATCATCAGCGTAGCAGATGACGCTCATACCCGGGAGAAGATGTCCGCGCAGGATCCAGTCAAATCCGACGTTCCAAAGGAAGGGCCCTAGAACGGAGCCTTGTGGAACACCGGATTCGACAACATGACGCATCAAAACACCCTCTTTGTTGACGTAGAGGACTTGGCGGTCCTCCAAATAACTCTTCAGGAGCCGCTGAAGGTAAGTAGGCACTCGGAAGAAACGCAGTGCCTCCATTATAACTGAATGAGGAAGGGAATTAAAAGCGTTTTGGATGTCCAGGGACACCGCCAGAACACCTTCTCCCTGCACACCAGCCTCCTCCGTGAACCGCCTTAGACGAGAAAGGGCATCAATGGTTGACCGCCCTGTCCTAAATCCGAACTGGGCGTCCGAAAAGTCACCGTTTTTGGTGATGTGCTCGATGAGACGGGAAACCACGATCCTCTCAAAAGTCTTCCCGACCTCATCCAGCAAAATAATCGGCCGATAGGCCGACGGGGAATCGGCCGGACGCCCGTCCTTCCTAAGAAGACAAAGTTGTCCCTCCTTCCACTGTTTAGGAAATCTCCCGATCGAAAAACATCGGTCATAGAGTCCCCTTATTCGCGGCTCCAGCTCTGAGCACGCAATTGCCAGTACTCTTGCTGGAACCCCATCTGGACCTGGCGCGGTTCTTTTGGAGCGAAGGCGAAGCTCAGCTGCGCCGAACTCCGATGTCGAGATGGGAAGAGGTGGTTCTTCCGAACAGACCACCCCCGGCAGCGGAGCCATCGACGGAGGTGCAAAGGAAGGGTCCCGGGCCGGGAATAGACCATGTACAACCGCCTCCAACAAGGCAGGCTCGAGTGTCTCAGTTATAGGGGGACCTACAGGGCGCAACTTTTTTCGCGCCGCCTTGTAAGGACGCCCCCATGGGTCTCGGTCTAGACTCTCGAGCATTTCTTCGCGAGCCCTATCTTTTGCTTGGCCGATGGCTGCCTTTAAGGTCCGTCTGGCCTCTCGGTAGACCTCATACAGGTGGGCCTCGTTCGCGGGGTCCCGTCTCCGCCGGCGCCGGCTATTGGTGTATGCCCTCCGAGACCTAAAACAGGCTGTCCGGAGGCCCGCAATTTCGTCCGTCCACCAGAAGACTGCTTTCCAAGGATCAGGGCGGCGGGATCGGGGCATGCTATAGTCACAAACCCTAGTCAGGGACTCTTTTAGCTGCAAGGCAGCCATATCAAGATCTTCGCTAAGAGGCGGGCTTAGCCAATCGGCCAGGAAAGAGGCCTCCTTTGCCAACTCCCTATCCAGGCGCGTCAATGCCCAGCGTGGGAAAGGAGACGGTCTGCAAACTACTTGTTCAATGCCGGAAAGGCCCTGTGGCCGCAGGCCGAAACGGATGTATCTGTGATCCGACAAGGATTCGGTCAAATCGACCCGCCAGTCGGTCACACGCGCTGCCAGAGCAGGAGTGGCGAAAGTGACATCAACCACAGACCCCCCTTGCTGTCGAACACATGTTTGAACTGTACCCCTGTTAAGGAGGCACAGTCCACTTGCTATGGCCCAAGCTTGCACAATTCTACCCCTAACATTCGAGGCAGGGTTTCCCCATGCCACCGACTTTGCATTAAGGTCTCCTGCGAGTAGGACCTGTCGTGGGGCCAGCCGACCCGTAAGTGCCAAAAGAGAGTTCAAGAACTCCTCAAACTCGGATCGAGGGCGGTTTGGGGAAAAATAGACACCTACAATAGCTAGGGGTCCCCACGACGCAGCAACGTATCCTGAGCCCCTCTCTATGAGAGAGAGAGCAGAAATGTCAGTCTGAGGCCGACAAAATATGGCTACCACACCATCCTCATCTCCTAACCACCGGTCGGGAATATAATAGGGTTCTGCGATTATACTCAAGTCCACTGCCCACTCGGCCACCACTTGTAGCCACAAGTCTTGGGCAGCGCGGCAGTGATTGAGGTTCCCTTGCATTATAGCGCGATGTCTGGGCACCTGGGCCATTATTCAGACATCGCACCTTCGTCGCACGCCACTGGAGGGGCCTCCAGGACGCCAGAAACTGCCGTCCTAACTAGAGGCGGTAGTTTGCCCTTCTTTGGGGGAGGGTTACATTTCCTCCCGCCCATGCTATGACCTGCAGGTATTTTGGCCTCTTCGCAAACCGGACAATGCGGCTTGGCCGTGCAGGTTGCAGCCTTGTGTCCCCCCTCGCCACAGCGGTAGCAGAGCTCTGTTCTGCTTGTGGTCGAAGGACAGCCCACGCTGGTGTGACCTGTGCCAAAGCATTTAAAACAACGCAAGGGACGGTCTTCCAGGGCTCGGACGGTAGCAGAACACCAGCCTACGAGAAAACGACCTCCGTTTAACACTGCTTTGGCCGTCAACATGGGGCATTCAAGGCGTAGTGCCCCCATGCCTCCGCGGCCCACTCTAAGATTTCCGGCCTTGACTTGGTCCGGGGGGCAGCCACCAATAGACGCTATTTTGGCGACGACCTCTTCTTTAGTTACAGAGTCGTCGAGGTCTGACACCATTAATGTGACGCGTCTGACTGGACGCACGACTCTGGCAACATCGGAAATTGCCAACCGAACTTTTTTAGCAAACGTATCCGCCCGCGCTGAACTCTCCTCCCCCGGGAACTCAAAAATTCGAGCCCCTGTTCGGGTTTGGCGACACTTGGCCTTGGCTGCCTGGATCGTTGCTTCATCCATTGAGTCCCGAGCCTTTTTCAGGACTTTATCGTAGGTCTCCCCTTGTTTGATAGCATCGGCGGTCAGTGTGATAACGACCGCCGCAATCTTAGGCGGAACCAGATTCCTCTTCTTGGGAACAGTGGCCGGCTTATTGGTTCCGGCTCCCTTCTTAGTTTGCTGCCTCTTGTTTGGCCTCTCCGTCAGATTAACGTTAGCGACGGTGCTAGGCGTCAAAGCAGAGGCTAAAGCTTTTGTTGCCTTTGTCTTTCTTCGACTGACAGCCAGCCACTCATTCGCTGGTGTAGTAGCTGGCAAAAGAACATCGTCAGCCGCAGCAGATGACGTCGACGCCGCAACTGCACTGTAAGTGCGAGGAGCCAGAGTATCCAAAGGTCTGGGAGTCAAAGGGGCTGAACCCTTAGACTTTTTGCCCACGCCTTTGCCCTTGGGGGGCGGTGGGACCTTAAAAACTTCAGGTGTAGGCTCTGTCAATTTGTTTCGTGCGTCTGCCGCAAGTGGCGGACGCAACCTCTTCTCAGGGAGAAGACGGTCTTCCATTCCCGCGATACAAGCACGGGTGAAGAACCGATCTTCCGATGACTTTTTATCGAGCATCGCTGTTATAAGCGGCACGATGCGCTCCTCAAGCGCCTCGACAATGGGATTGAGGGCTGCGGAAGAAGCTACTGATTTGCGGCCAGCTGGGATAAAAGTTGGCCACTGTTCATTCTTGGGCGGTGAGACTGGGGCAGCCTTGCCCGCCTTAAGCTGTTTTAGCTCCTCCTGCACCTCTTGGAGCTCTTCAGTGAGCCGCCGCACCGTCGCCTGGAGAACGGCGGTTTCTTCGGTGGCGGTTCTTTTGGCCATTTCAGCCGTGACCGCCAGGAGGGAACAGGTCCTGTCCTTAAGGGTCTTAATAAAGTCACCTTTAAGGCTACCAGACTTGTTGGCTGCAGCTATTACCTCTGCGGCATCTTGATCGGCGGTCTCTTGGAGGTCCGCCAACGACATTTGCTCGTAGTTAAGCACTTGCACCACTCCGTAGCCATACTTAACACGGTGTTTACGGGTAGCGCCTTCCTTCTCCTGCAGTTCTGGCTCTAGGTTAGCCTTCGCCTCCAGATGTTTGGCTGTAGCTGCTGCTGTTTTCGTGGTAGCCAGGGTGACATGTCCCGAAGTGGGTGGTCGCCCACGGCCGCGTTTCGCTACCGATTTACCTAGCAAGATGAATAAGATCTCCAAGATTGTATTAACATAATAATTATGACATTAGCATAAGTTCTGTAACCCTTTTTACCCGACTACGGCAAAGCAAAAGGAGGGTTATGATTTTGACAGGCTATGTATGTATGTATGTATGTATGTATGTATGTATGTATGTTCATCTGTTTCCACGTAACTTCTTAACTACTTATCAGAATTCGACAAATGACATATCATTATAAGCGTCTTGATCGTCCGCTGGTTATAGGCTATATGAAGTTTCACAAAATCTAATGTGGCGCCCTCTAGCGGACAAAACATACAGAGTAAAAAAATAAAGTTATGATAAATATGCCGTGTTTGGTATCATTTGAAAGCGCTTGACTTGTACATTTTGAATATATATATATATATTACTAGCACTTTGACACCAAAATAGTACAAATAAAATAAAAGTAAAAAAACTAAAACCCAACTACGACAAAAAACGTCGCTGAAAAAGTATAAAACAAGCCTTCGTTGTCAATTTATGCAATATTCACTATGTAGAGATAAAATTTCATGTTTGGAAATCCGCAGTCACACGTTGTCAAAGGGTAGTATATTTAACGTGTGACTACGCCTTTCCAAACATGAAATTTTATCTCTACATAGTGAATATTGCATAAATTGACAACGAAGGCTTGTTTTATACTTTTTCAGCGACGTTTTTTGTCGTAGTTGGGTTTTAGTTTTTTTACTTTTTGTGCAATAAACAGTATTTATTTATCTATACATAATGTCCTCCAAATCGATATTTCGGTCATGGCGGCCAATTTCAGCGTTCAGCCATCGACGCAGGACATATAATAGTGCACAAGTATTTGCGCAGACACAAGTGCACTCTTTATTCCCGTACCCTCTTATTTCGATGGGACACTAGTGTGACACGACCGAAGAGGGATTAGGCGCAGGACCAACGGCTTAACGTGCTTTTTGAGGCACGGGGTTACAAGACCGCCAACTTCCAGACTCCGGGCTAACACTGAGAATTTCTTAACAGAAAAACTCAGGTACAAATTTTGGCCCGACCCAGGGATCGAACCCGGGACCCCAAGCGCAACCGTCGCTTTAAAATGCGACCCACTAACCATTGCGCCACCGCGGCAGTCAAATCTATACATATAACGCTATGGGAACATCAAACAACACAGACCAATAGAAAAATGTCTGATTTCGCAATATCGCTGTGACGTCAATATGGATTTTAAATAAACAAAACTTCGTTACGATCGTCCAAAGAGAAAAGGGCATGACCCATTATCCTAACGATAATCGCATGATTTTATTGGCTACCAATTGATACAATATTTCATTGATTACACAGTGCTATACAAAGACAGTGATTTGACAAAAGTACTTGCATTGTATTGTTGTTGTATTGCGTTTTACTGCCACGCTCAGGGTCGTAGATTAACTTAGTTGGCTGATTAAGAAAAAATATTGACACTTATTTTGATACGCATAAAGACTACCGATACTAAAGTTAATGAACATTCGCTTAAATGACGTCTCTGAGTGCAGCCGTTAGTCTTGGTTGAGAGCGTATTTTGTTTTTTATACTTCCCTCTGTCTTTTGTGTGTGTTTAAAAGGCTCAAATTTGTCATATATGTACCAATATATTTGTATATCTGCTATATACGTGTATATAATTATAGCTATTTATTTACTTATACACTCACCGTGAATTATTCACTATTACTAGCTTTTGCCCTCGGCTTCTCTCGCGACAGAAAGAGAAAAAAGTAGCCTATATTACTATATTTTTATTAGGGAGCGAGGGAGATGGGTAAAAATACCAAGAAAAAAATAAAAATATAGAAATAAAATATATTAACTTACCGTTTGCACCAAAACAAATCAATGACAATATAAAAACGTCAAATTGAGAAACAAAATAAAAACGAAAATCAAATGATTAAGTTAAAGAGGTTGGTTTGCCACACTATCCTTTCAACATTCTCCACTAAAAAATATGTCAACTCGTCGCTCCGTTTAGCCGGACAAACAGACAGATAGAGAGACACACACACACTTTTACATTTATAATATTGTTGCCAAAAACGTCACTTAAATAAGTCCTCTTGTAATTTGTCAATAGAACAGAAAAGGACAGGGTGGTAGGTGATATAAGTGATATTACAAGCGCTATACGATAGATAGCATCGGAATAAAATTGGTCGAATCGGCTCTAAATCAATTTAATTTTAATATATGAAATTCCCTGTTGGTCTAGTGGTTGAAGTACCGGGCCGCGATCTCGGGGTCCTGGGTTCGATTCCCGGGTCGAATTTTTCGAACATAGCATAGCGGGTTTGTGATCACCAATCCGCATTTGGCATGCGTGGTGATTAAGCCTAATAGTAATCGTAGCGATAACTTGAATTCTATGATGGAGGCCTTTGCCCTGCAGTGGGACAGTTTATAGACTGATACTTCTATATGAAATTATTCACATAAATGTATTTTTTTCCGATCACTAGCTATTTTCCTGTCGCTATATACTCTCTGCCAATTTTTGGCCGGAGCCCAAGGCCGATCTGACGAAGGCAGACTTAGTCCAGCTCGGCTGACTGGCTTCCCACAATTTAACGCCCTGTTGGCCTAGTGGTTTGAGTACCGGGCCTAATATCGTCATAGTAGCGATGACTTGAGTTCTATGATGGAGGCCTTTGTCCTGCAGAGGGACAGTATATTGGGTGATACTACGACTAGTTATTTTATTACTGGCAATTTTTGCACTGTGTCAATATAAAAGCATAAAACACAGATTTATGAGTACAAAGGTTCTTGCTTTCGATATGGAATTGAATATTTTGTACGGCTCTCGCTTTTACGAGCCATTAAAATCAGTTTTGTTTACAGTTGGCAGGGCACTTGTTAAAATGTTTCACACTTAAAATAATGGACGTTGTTTTATCGAAAATGGAGGTGGATCGGTACAATATTTTAAAAAAACATGACGAGTATTACTTAAACAGCATTTTCTGATTAATAACTATATCTTTCATGAGTTTCAAGAAGGTAGGTTCTATGTTACTGGTCTGATAGCGCATTTTAGTGACCGTGTCACTTACTTTAAAGTTCGTGGGTTTGATGCCTATCTAGGACTAAATTCGTGAATACTTTTGTTTGTTCAGTGCCTAAGTGTAAAGTATTACAATCCCCAGTACAACACCCAGTAGTGTAGCGCCGCCATTGTCTGGATGGTATGCGGATGGCAACGCTGTCCAGCACGTGTTGTTTGGAAGTGGAAAGGGGAGGATGGGATAAGTTGAAATAACTCATCGAGCATTCCCCATTGTAGAGGTGGTAGAGAACACTTACACTGGCAATGTATTTACGTAGCTGATAAGGTTCTAGGGAAGTCCCTAGAACCTCATCCGTGTTATCCATATTGTTGGAGATTATCAGGTGACTAAGTAGTCACCTGATAATCTCCAACAATACGGATAGCACGTCGCTGCAACCTATCGAGAGCCACCAGAGCCTCCAGCAACAGCCTACTTAGCAGTACCATCCCAGAGATGGGAGCAATATTCTACACACGGGCGAATATTGAATTACTTTTTAAAAAAATATTCACAGTTCCAACCGTCCATTCAATGTTACGTTTACACTGAATATTGTGCGACTTGAAATATACTAGGCAAATTTATCTATCTAATTTACACGATTTAACATTACGATTTACATGACCCTAAAGAAAAGGGCTTTGGGTTCAGGGACAGTCGCATTGCCCCAACGGGTACATGGGATACGGGTCAAGTGAGATTAAGCACAGCTAATGTTTGGATAACGTGAAGCGGGTGTTTGGATAACTTTAATGTTTCCGTTATTATAGCGAAGTGGAGGAATTGGCCGGTTATGTACGGGCTGGGATTTGAATATATGACTTCCGTATTTTAGTAAGCGAAAGCCAATATTAACACTCGCTATAAGTTGAACAAGCTCAAATCAATGTAGTTTTTTCTATGTAATAATAATAATAATTCTCACATCTCATACGTTGACCTGATTCCGTACTAAGTAGCTTAAGCACTTACGTTACAGATATCAGACAACAGAGGAACACAAATATATACTTAAATACATATATTACACCCAGACACCGAACAAACACAAGTGTTCATCGCACGAATGTTTGTCCTGGGTGGGGATCGAACCCACGACCTTTGGCGTAAGAGACAGGGTCACTACCAATTGCGCCATCCGGTCAGTCAACCTAGGTATTACATAGAAAAAACTACTACTAATGTGTGGTATGCTGCCGCTGCGATGGATGACATTGATGATTAGCAGCCCGTCATTGCTGTTGCTGGTTGCCGCTACTCGTCTGCTCTTTCAGGTCCGAGTATTTAGTCACGCCGTATAGCATCACTGTATTTATCGCATCGCCCAGTATGCCGTCAACGATGTATTTAATTGCCACAGTCTGGCATCTTGCCTTGTTTGCTATGTTCTTTCATCACTAGCATATAATACGCCGTGTGGTCCCGGCAGAGTAGAATAGGCCACCCTCACTCTTACCGAGGTGTCGTAAAAGGCGACTAAGGTAAAGCTGCTGGCATGATCATCAGCACCCAGAGAAGGAAAACTCTGCATTTACATCAAAACCCTCGCCAAGCGTGGTGAGTATGGCAATTACCCGTCATGTGATTGAGGGAGGCCCGTGCCCCAGCAGTGGGGACTTAAATGGGCTGATGATGATGAAGTTTGTAATTCAGCTTTTAGTTTCTGATATCCGTAACACAGGTGTTTGAGCTACCTATCCCAGAGTCAGATCAATGTATGATGTTGTGAAATATTTACATTTATAAGACATTTACTCGCAAACCCGTCTGCCAAGCGTGGTGAGTATGGCAATTACCCCTCATGTGATTGAGGGAGGCCCGTGCCCTAGCAGTGGGGACTTAAATGGGCTGATGATGATATAATCCAGACACGGTTCGTCTCGTCGCTTTCTTCACGCACACATCATGTCATGGATGGTTTTGACGTCGATCGTAGTTGGGAATTCTTCGGAAATAGCAGTTTTCAATTCTTCCCAAGACTTAAACGGTCTGGTTCTGGTTTTAACCATAATAATGCGGTATCTGTTAACGATCTCTGCACGATCACTAGCTGTTGCAATCCCGACTAGACAAATATTGCACGATAATCTTCGATGTCCTTTATCAATCGTGTTACCGAACAGGTCGCATCTTGTCCACCAAAATTCGGGGATCGATTCCGCCGCCATTTGCATTCCAGTGTCGCCGTGTCTATATTGCGTCGTCGCCGTCAATCCGTGTTCGATTTCTGCGTCCACGAAATCGTCTCGCCTGCTTTTGCGTCGCCGTCCTTGCACGTCCTTAGGCATTGTCTTGGTTCAGCTTAGTAGCGATTTTGCCTCTAATCCCGTCGTCGAGTCGCCGTCGTTATCGTCTTTTGTTTTAAAGTAAACGCCACTCCGCCGCCCAAGCGAACAATCCCGGTAATCACGTCGTCTACCGCTGCAATTCCGCTTTCTTGGTCTCCTATCCCGGGGCCTCGTAGCTTATTTGGGCATTCCGATGACAAATGATTTTTCTCTCCGCAGTTGTAGGAAGTCTTCGAAATTGTATTTTGTGGCTCTTCTAGGCAGACAAGCTTCTAGGCTTCTGTGGCAGACAAGCAGTGGGATCACCTGAGCGTTTTACACTGTTTAATTATTGTAACGAACTTAAGATAATAAATGTGAAAAAAATTATCAAGACATTTAAAATAAAAACGGTTTTGTGATTTTTCAAGCTTATTTTGCAGACGCCATTCATGTCACAATCATCTCTAGCAAGATTTTAAAAAAGTAGCCACTAAAATTTTCAGTTTTACAGTTTTTAATGATTGTAACGAACTTAAGACAATAAATGAGAAAAAAATTATCAAGACATTTAAAATAAAAACGGTTTTGTGATTTTTCAAGCTTATTTTGCAGACGCCATTCATGTCACAATAATCTCTAGCAAGAATTTAAAAAAAAGTAGCCACTAAAATTGTGAAAAATTCGTGCTAGGATTCGAACCACCATCCACCGTATGAAAGGCGCGTTCTTATCCACTGTGCTACCATCGCTCGGCCATCATTACTACCATTGGATCGTTATTAAAAAGTTAAAAAAAGTATCAGCCTATATACTGTCCCTCTGCAGGGCAAATGCCTCTACCATAGAAATCAAGTTATCGCTACTATGATGGGATAAGGCTTAATCACCACGTTTGCCAAATGCGGAATGGTGTTCACAAACCCGATCTATGTATTTTATTTTTTTTATGAGAAAGGGAGGCAAACGAGCAAGCGAGTCACCTGATAGTAAGTGATCACCGCCGCCCATGGACATCACCACACCAGAGGGAGTGGAGATGCGTTGGCCAGCCTTTTAGTGAGGATCGTTTCGTTCTATGTTCGAAAAATTCGAAACACTCTTTTGTTGCTCGACCCGGGAATCGACCCCGAAATCACGGCCCGGTATATAAACCACTAGACCAACAGAGCGTTTTGTTATTATTCGGTCATAAATAAGCTCAGGTCATAACTAACCCGGCGTCAGGGTACAATACCCTGTTTCTGACAGCGTGAACAATTTATTATAACTATTAGATTACCAGGCCGGTTGGTTATTGTCACAAATGAGCTAAAAGAAAGAAAGGAGAAAACATAACAATGATAGATGCGTGAGGCGAGGCTAGGTACAAGCCTAATGATACAATTAATACTCGCGTAAACTTAACTGAAGTTATTACCATCATTATTACTTTGGACTAGGTGTATGAGTCTAATTACTATCTATTACACTCTTAGGACAGACATAGCCCAAAGGATTGCATGCCTCAAGTGGCAATGGGCAGGGCACATAGCGAGGAGAATAGACGTCCGTTGAGGCGGAAAGGTCCTCGAGTGGAGGCCACGTACAGGAAGTCGCAGCCGTGGCAGACCCCCCACAAGGTGGACCGACGATCTGGTGAATGTCGCGGGAATGCATTGGATGCGGGCGGCACAGGACCGATCTGTGTGGAGAACATTGGGGAAGGCCTATGTCCAGCAGTAGACGTCTATTAGTTGAAATGATGATGATGATGACATTCTTAGGACATTCATTACAACAGTACATTTCTGGAATGCCTAGTACTTACGTTTAGTATTTTGTGCAATAAAGTACCTATATCTAGATAGATAGATATCTATCATTTAATAGTCACATTAAACCAATCATAGCGTTTTTTTTTTCATACAAATGCGCGCACATCATAGTTTCATACATTAATATCGCCTCTCCAGAATCCTGAATTATTATAGTGACCAGATGGATGTCTTTCACGACTCAGTTGGCAAGATCAAAAGACTAATACTAGCATCAGGACCCTGTGCTAGCTAGCTCACTGTCGGCCTATTTTTATCTGTGTGATTGTGTATTTTATTGTAGATTTATATATATTGTTACCGTAATTTTATTTCAACTACCTATTTAAATGTAACTGAATCAAGTACACTGGAATGGCATGAGGTGTCTACTTGTAACTGATTTATGTATTTAGCATGCTTCTAAGAAGTAATTAGGTCCACTTACAATTTATGCATTATAAAATATCGTAATATTTTAAAATGCATAAATTGTAAGTGGACCTAATAAATAAATAAAAATAAAAAATGAAAATCGTAATATTGCATTTTTAAATGACTTCAAAAAAAGGAGGAGGTTGTCAATTCGACATGTATATATATTTTTTATGTATTATTCGCCGATAACTTTGCCATTTATGAACCGATTTCGATGTTTGTTTTTTAGTTGTAAAGTAGGTTGTGCCGGGATGTGCCGGGATGATAAGGATATCAGGATCAGATGATGAGAACCTGGAAAAATTGAGCAGAACTCTCAAATTTTAAAGGCACACGTAATGTTATTGTATCTTTTTTGAAACTGCACTAGTATTTACGACTGATTGTATTCATTTTGTGACTCTGCTGATACGATGTGGCAGACAGAAAAGGAGACACCGGTAAGGGGGTAAAAATAAATTTATCAACAAAATAAAATTATAGAAAAATTAAGAAAATACAGAAAATTTACATGATATCGGCCGAAAACGTCAGAAGAAGAAGAAGAGACGTCAAAGAAATACTTTTTCTATTTATAACGGCGTCTAAGCGGTAAGGAGGTCTGTCCTCGACATTGAAGGTCAACTCCTAAACAGCGAGGAATTAAAGGATAACTCTTTCAATACTGTACTCACAATTACTTACAATTCGTTTGTTAGTTATTTGGCGGGGGTGGAAGAGTTCCGTTCGTGGTTTTTGAAGGCGGTTATTTTTTTTTCACAGAAATTTTTTTACGTAACAAAGTTGCTATATATATGCTCGTCTCTAAATCAAAAATTACAATTTATCTTTCCAAAAAGAAACAGTCCTGTACATCTTGTAGGTATCTTGTAGGTAGGAAATATGGGAGAGCCACGCTTAGGCATGAATGGGCCGGACCGGAGTGATACCACAGCGTGAAGCAGCGCCTGCGCAGTGTTTCGCCGTGTGAGTGAGGTTACCGGAGGCCCAGTGTGGGGGAAGGGGAAAAGCTTGGCAGCGCACTTGTGACTCCACTGGTGTTGCGGGTGTCCATGGGCGGCGGAATTGCTTACCATCAAGTGATCCGTCTGCTCGATCTGCCGCCTCTCATATAAAAAAAAAACCCCGTACCTCCTAGACCTCATCGTCACATTTTACCAGGTGAGATCGTGGTCAAGTTAAACAAAGTTTAACGTTAGATGGAGCTTCTAAACCGATTTCTTTTGTAATATTTTGGGTAAATTGGGATGTCTTGATTGATTAAAAAGAATAAGGAAGTAGAATCCTTGAAAGGAATCGCTAAACGTATTTAAAAGAAAACTTGCACAGCATGTACGGTCAGCATCAAAAGTAGCTTAACACTTCAGTACAAAGTAACTGTTCTGCCTATTATAGTCAATTTACAAGGTGGACCTAAAAATTGTTACTTCGACATGGTACTAAAGTGTTAAGCTACTTTTGATGCTGACTGTACAAGAAGTTATTGAATAAGCCTTTCATTGAAAATACTATTGTTTTGTGTCAATAAAATTTGTTTTAATTTAGATGTTTCGTCAGTAAATATTTAATATGAGTATGTTAAGCTACGTTACATTTCATATCAGCGCGAATGTAAAATTACTATTTACATTTCTGTATTTTTTTTGTTCTCAAGTAAGTTGACGACCCGTTTGGATCAGTGGTAGTGAATGCTGCCTTTGGTCCAAGGATTGCAGGTTCGATACCCGAACAGTACAAACATCTGTGTGCATGAACATGTTGTATTGGTGTGATATGTAACTTTGTAGAGCAAAAAAAAAAATTAGTGTGGATGTTTTCTATGTATTATAAGTATGTATTTACAAAAGAAAAGTAAAGTATTTGTGATTCCACTGTTAATTCTGAAATCCGTAACACAGGACGGCTATCTTGAGCTATCTCGAAGGCAGGTCAATGTATGTGATGTTGTGTTGTTGTGAAATATTAAAAGCATGAGACTCTTAAACTCAGGGTCGTGAGTTCGAGCCCCACGTTGGGCGCCACTTTGACGGTTGGTAGAACCGTGCCAAGGAATTACGACGATCAGAGCCGGGGCGGGGCTTATATGCGATGGTAGCTTATTGGTTCTGATTGCGGCTTCCATATGGGGGTCGTGGTTCGAGTCCGAGCAAGCACCTCTGTTTGTTAAAATCCATGTGCATATATCTATGATTATTTTATTTATTTGATATAGGGATACATTACAGATAACAGTTAATAAAAGATCAAGACATTTGTATAAGAAGCTTAGGTTAGAACTACGAGTATTACTTAAAAGCATGCATCCCTGACATGGGTAGTTAATTAAAAAACTTACAGTTAAAAAAAAATACTACAAGGTCGTGTTACACATTAGTGCAGTACTCAATTATTTAATCTATACTTAAAAGTCAAAGAGGGCCCTAATAACTCTCTTGAAAATATGTATATTTGGGTTAAAAATGTCTGACCGGATGGCGCAATAGGTGGTTACCAAAGGTCGTGGGTTCGATCCCCACCCTGGACAAACATTCGTGCGATGAACACTTGTGTTTGTTCGGTGTCTGGGTGTAATATATGTATTTAAGTATATGTTTGTGTTCCTCTGGTGTAACTCATTATTCAGCAAGATAAGTATGTTTTATGAGAATCCTTTATTCCAGGAAGGTACATTTGCAATAGAATAATTGTGTAAAATGATCTACGTCACAAAGAATATTTTCATTAAAAACCAACATTCAAATCACACAAATCAAAGCAAAATATTGCACGGTCATTTAACTCTCTTTGGCTAAATTAGCATACACCCCGTATATTAGCACTGTGTTAATATTCATAAGGCTTATTGTACTGTCGGATTCGGAAAATGTGAACAATTGGGAAACGGGAAAAGATTTATTTGTTTTTACAAGCTTCGAGGTAAAATCTTGTATGTTAAAATTATGAAACATTGAAAAATCACTATTTAGGGAGAAAAAGAGAGAGATAGTATTTTAAAAACCGGCACACTGCGCGTCGTGCTCGCGCACGAAAGGGTTCCGTGCAGCAATATACATTATAAGGGAGTTTATATCCATCGCGATTTTTAAAGGTTACAATACTGTAGTATATTTTTTGATCTATCTTATAATGTTCAGCAGCTTTTCAGTGTATAGCACAATAACTTAACCAAAATTACAGTTAATCAACCTATCTCAAAAACTATAAGAGATACTTGGATTCAAACAAAATCTTTGAAAGGTTAATTAGCATGCCTCACCTCTATTTTTTTTAGAATTTTATACCCCGTAGTTATAAAAATAGAGGGGGGGACATACTATTTTAACCGACTTTGAGAGCTGATATCTCAAACCGTTCACTTTAAGAAAATGTTTTTTAGAAAACTTATATCATTTTAAAAGACTTTCCATTGATACCCAACGCGGTATGTACATCGAAAAAAAAAATTTCATCCCTCAGTTTACACACACGGCGGTAGCAAAGCACGTCAAAATATTTGTCATATCAACATGCATAAACAAATATTATAATTTCAAAACGCTTTGACTAGATTTTTTGACAGGTGACACAAATGGGACTTCATAGTTTTTGTGACAAAAGCCAAGATTTTCATTTTCCAGCCACTTAATCTATGGTTTTTTGCGTTCCGTTTGCATGCGGAAGTTACCGGTTTTTTATAAAATTCTGCATGGAAGGTTTAGAATGTCAATTTACCGTATTATATTTGCAACACAAGAATCGAATGATTCAAAATGGGAAATCGGCTTCATGCGACTTAGAAGGCGAAATCTGACCTTACGTCGCATGCGACGACGCTAAGTCATACAGTGAATCAAAAAACCGGCCAGTGCGAGTCCGGGCTCGCGCACAAAGGGTTCCGTGCACAAAGTCCAAATTCAGTTTAAATCAACCTATCTCAAAAACTATAGAGATACTTTGAATCAAACCAAAAATCGTTGAAAGATTTAAATTAAGCATGCATCACCTCTATTTTTTTTAGAATCTTGACCCGTAGTTTAAAAATAGAGGGGGGGTACATAATTTTACGACTTTGAGAGCTGATATCCTCAAAAACCGTTCACTTTAAGAAAAATGTTTTAGAAAACTTTATATCATTTTAAAGACCTTTCCATGAGACCCAACGGGTATTGTACTCGAAAAAAAAAATTTCATCCCTCAGTTACATGTATGGTGGGGCCCCACCCCCATTCTTTTTTTTACTATTTAGTGTCATATTTTTGTAGCGGTTCATACAACACATATTCCCATCAAATTTCATCACTGTAGTACTTATAGTTTCCATAAATCGCTGTGACAGACGAAGACTGACGGACGGACAGACGACATGACGAGCTTCAGGGTTCCGTTTTTGCCATTTGGCTAAGTACCCTACAAAGGAAAATGATAAATACTCGTAGATTGTAATTAAATATCATCACTTTACTGTCGGACTAATGAGCAAAAAAGGTCTTTAATTACGTACACTACATCATATGCGTTTACGCAACTGAGCTCTACGCTGTATTTAGTAACATAGGTACAATTTTTTTTCCCTTCTCAGAAAGAAATTAAACTGAGAAAAAGACAATTAAAGATTCAAAGAACATTTTATGGAAATAATATTTTGGTAATTTGGTATGTTGTGAATATTAACAATTCCATCACACGAATCTTATTCATCATCATCATCAGCAGCCTTTGAGTCCCCCACTGCTGGGGCACGGCCTCCCTCAATCACCTGAGGGGTAATTGCCATACTCACCACGCTTGGCAGAACGGGTTTGCGAGGGGGTTTTGATATAAATCGAGTTTACCC
>CM032484.1:9283488-9308840 GCA_019059595.1 Marasmia exigua | reverse complement strand
GCTATTCTGACGCACCGCGTTAAGTGTGTAAAAAAAAACAATTTTCCTTGACTTTGTCCAGATCAAACCGCGGACCAGTGAGTTACATAATACATATTATGCATTTAGGACGAACGAACTATTACTTACTACTTGCATTTTACAATAACAATACAATACAGTACATACAATATTATTAAAAAATTAAGTAACAATAAGACTTTAATAATCTATTTATACTAAGGTAGCTATTTTAGTTGGGTGCCTGAACTAGGAGTATTCTGTATCTCAGGCTAACTAAAAGAAAAATAGGTCTTATATAAATAATAAAATGATTTAAACAATTGCTTTATCTAATTTAAAGTACTAGTGAATTAAAAACATAATTTAAAAATGACCTAATTTAACACGCAAGCGAAAATATCTAGACTGAATAAATCAACTTGACGATGACCTATGCAACAATTACTACAACAACATAACCCAGTTTTAATTTTGATGACAACACATTACGTGACTTATTCACTAGTACACAATAGAAAAAAAAAGTTAATTTAGAATACTTACTAATACAAAGTCTATAAGGTTGTATAATAATCTACCCGTGTAATTATATTAAATAAATAAATAAATAAATAAATAATAATTAAAATTAATACAAAATACAAATTTAAGGCCGAAATCTATATATTAAAAATAATGAAAACATAATTTAGCTATAATTCTTCTAAGTAAACAAAATACATATGTAAGTTATAGTGCTTATTCATAATCTTTTAATCTAATAAAGCGTTTTTCAGCCATTTATTGTATCGCCGACAGTCAGTGTCACAGTCCCTATGATTGCATGGTTTTTTTAGTTCATGCAAGTTTCACATTTTTGGATGGCACAGCCTTCTTGGGTCATCCTTCATGTCGTGTCCTTCTCCCCAGTGGCCGCAGATTGTGTTCTCGCCACGACATGTTTCTGGGCAGCATGACCGTACTGCTTTACACTGTAGCATCGGGTCACAAGAGTGAAATCCGACAGGGAACAAGAAAGACCAAAAAACCCTCTGTCACTGATATCAAGTCCTTACGGACTTCCTGCAGAGACATCATCACGTAGTTGCGATTCTCAGCGTTTTTTCTTTCCCGATTTGTGCTGATTCTAGATAGAGCTCAGAATGCATCGGTCGTATGTCCTTTAGCTTGTCGTTAGGTTTTGCTGGAAGATGCAGTTAATCATCGTGAGGAAACCTGCTGTTCCGGAAAAAGTTTCTCTGAAACGTATAACCTTGATTCATTTGGTTCTGGTTCCCCCTGTTTTTTACCCCGGGCTCCAAAGCGATAGCTTTGACGCAACCGGTAATTAGAACGCTAGGAAGCTTAAGAAGCTGGATAACGTAGATATTAGGTCTTTGTGGGCTACCAACGGGCAGGTGAGATACCACCTGCCCGTTGCCCCGCGATATTGTTTTATGAACCAGGGAAATCATGAAAGCTGCTGGCAAGGATCGAAGTAAGTGGTGTGATAAATAAGAGCCCCCATATACTCAACATGGGTGGAAGTGGGCTGATATGATGATGATAGTAAATAGTGATTCGAGAGAAACGCGTTCCTGGTTTCGCGGTAGGTCTTTCGATTTTGCTACCTTAGAACATCACTAGCTCCACAATGTTTCATCCATCATGTTAGAGTACGTATTTTACATCATTGTCGCGTAATTTTATGTTTTCAAACGGTGAGATCGGGTGAGAGCACATCGGAAAGGTTACCGTTAACTCTTTGGGATTTAATGGAATGTTTTTGGTTTTTAAATTGGAAGGAAAAATACGAGGTTGGATTTATTGCCTTTTTGTAATTTTAGAAGAACAAAACGTAATTTTAACGGCTGTTATGCTTAATTGTTGAGTAGTTGGTATATAGAAAAAAAAAAACGTTCGTAAAACGATACAAAAATTATTTTACTTTGGATCAAATTAAAAATCACTTTGAATTAACTCCCGAATCTTATGTATTGCCACTATCGCCAGCATTGTCATTTTCCTTTCTCATCATCTCGATGGATGGCTGTCATGGTATTGTGCGTTTAAGTAAGTAAATAAATTTTTATTCAGCGAAACACACACGGATATTTTTGTATGTATGTTACCTATGGCAATAAAGTTTTTTATGTGATAGGTGGCAGACGAGCAGACGGACAACTTACAGGCACCCCCGACACCAGTGGAGTCACAAGTGCTCTGTCAACTTTTAATCCTTCCTTTCCCCGGGATTGGACCTCCGGTACCCTCACTCACGCAGCAAATCACAGCACAGTACTGCTTCACGCCGGTTTTCTGTGAGGCCGTGGTATCATTCATGCCGAAGTGTGGCTCTCCAACGGTGGGACCGTTGGAGAGATAAAGATTATCATAATAAGTTCACATTTACATAATGGCACAATAGCGTCTCCATCCACCGCCTTCAGTCCCATTTTAATTCATTGGGAGCACAATCGAATGCTTCAAGCGCTTCGAGGCCATTAGGCAATGCTTTACAGGGGTGGTAAACTTTTTTAAATATCTAACTATTTTTGAATATAATTTATTGTTTTAAACTAACATTTCTTCGATGTTGCAGGTGTCCATGGGCGGCGGAAATCACATACCATCAAGTGATAGGTTTGGTCGTCTGCACCCTATATCATAATTAAAAAATATATATTTGGTCAGTCAATTAAGCCCGAAATAAGGTGTACCTAGATCCAAGAATCTTTGAATCAATATTCCCACCCCCATTTTCACCTATAGACTAGTCCAAACAAGGCTACGATATGCCAAAAATTGTGTTTCAAGGATTCCCCTATACTTTTCTTCTTGCCTAGTCTACATAGTCACCTACTACATGGCTACCATCCTCCTCATCTTAGCGTGCAATTCCCAGTTGCATCCAAAGCTGTCGATCTGGCTACCATGTATTCTAAGATTCCGATATTTCAGCGCTTTTGCAAGCGCCATGGTCACGATGGTAACTGGTGTAATTTTTCAAATGTTTCTGTTTTATATTAGGGCCGCCAATACTAACCAACCTGTAGAACTTAATCGATTAACGTTTATTTGACACGTGGCAAAATCGGAACTATAGTTAAGCCAAACCAATAGGCCACATTTGACGTTTCTTAATTTTAGCATCAGAATCTGATGAATAAAAATGGTTTATACATAGATATTTTTATCAACGAATACTTTTTAAATATTATTTTGCCTCGTGCCACAGGTTGGCAAGCCCTGCCTAGTCTATCGCTTTGTACTGAATAGCGACGGGAAGTAAGGGCACTGGCAATTAGTACCTGGCTTATTTAGCGTGCGTAAATGTAGATATAATATATGTAGTATCTTTGAGATTTCATATTATGTTTTCACTTCATCGCACGTTCTTATCTCATAATGTCTTGAAACCGTGGAAGAGCCATGCCTTGGCATGAATGGGTCAGCTCGACCAGACTGATACCACGGCCTCACAGAAAACCGGCGTGAAGTAGCACTGTGATGTGTCTCGCTGCGTGAGTGAGGGTACCGGAGGCCCCTACTGAGGCATACAGGAAAATGAGGGGTTTAAAGGTTGGCAGCGCACTCTTGACTCTTATTTTAATACTTTGTTAGTGTCTAAGCGATAATTAATTCTTCGAATCTACAACCACTTAACAAACACATAGAAAGAAATACACTAAAACATTCTGCGAAAAAAAACCGTTTTTTTATGAAATTTATAGGCCACCGCTTGGCCACAATTTCACCTAATGGAAAGTGACGATCAGTTCTAGGGTGTAACGCGTCCGCAGGAGAACCAAGGTCAACGATATAGCCCAAGGAATTCCATGCCTCAAGTGGCACTGGGCAGGGCACATTGCGAGGAGATCAGGCAGAAAGGTCCCCAAGTGAAGACTGCGTATAGGAGGTAGAAGCCGTGCCAGGTAGACCGACGATATAGTGAAGGTCGCGGGAATCCCTTGGATGCGGGTGGCACAGGACCGATCTGTCTGGAGATAATTGGGGGAGGCCTATATCCAGCAGTGGACTTTTATCGGTTAAAATGATGATGATGACAATGATGTAACGCGTTCGCCTAGAAGAAGCCTGTTCTTGCCTTAGAGATGTCCATATTGTAGTGGTCCGGAAAAACGCAAGCACGACCTTGCAAGCAAGGAGTTCCATTACTTAGCTGTCCGCATTATGAATGTGGAAGAGAATATTTTTCGTTACGGGACGATTTTGTTCTTGAACCTCGGGGCCGGCGGCATTTCCCTTTTTTTTTTTGGTCTCGATGGGAAAATGCTCTGTGCACCGTCCCGTCAGGTTGGGGGACCTGGCGGGGTGTGTGGGACTCCCTCTGGGAAGGTGACCCAGAGGTATACCCACTAAAAACCCTACGATGCCCGCCTCTTTTGACTTAGGCGAGGCCTACGGTCACTCATCAGTCCGTATGACCCCGCTTGCGGCCAACGACCACCCAAACAAAATGGGCAGACCTCCTCAGCGGCATTTCCCCTGCGCCAACAAATAAAAGGCCCTCTTTTTAGACTTCTAGTCAAGATTCCCACCCTATTTTCCTTAGCCTTGTTTTTCTTAATCCGATCGGCCCACCTTGACTTTTCTTAAATAAGTACAAACATCGGACCTGCTGTAAGCCGATTATCATAATTTCACAAAGATTTTCGGCTTAGCCAAATTGTATTATTGCATTAATCCTCGAGTTTGTGGCGGTATTTTGTTTCATTATTTTTTTCAAAAAATATCCTTGTTTATAAATGAGTAATTTTGGAGATATAATTACCGTGGCAGTCCTCAAATCTAATATACCTTCAAAATTGACATCAGAACCATATTTTTTTATAGAATACAATCTGAAACTGTAAATTTTCAGATTCTTTTAACAATTTTGAGGGATTATTTAAGGAATGCAAAGGAAATTACCACCCCGTTGGTCTTGTGGTTTAAGTACCGGGCCGTGATATCGGGGTCCGGGGTTCGATTCCCGGGCAGAGCAAAGGTATATTTCAAATTTTTCGAACATATCTCTGGTTTGTGATCACCACATTCCGCATTAGGCAAGCGTGGTGATTAAGCCTGACTTGATTTCTATGATGGAGGCCTTGCCCTGCAGTGGAACAATAAGTATTACATCTCCAAGCGTTACCTAAATATAAAACACAATATTACACATAACTGAGACACTTTATTGTCGGTCACATAATTAAAGACCAACTTTGAAGGTTTCGGTTCCCATTAAGGATTTTACAAGCTGTGATCTAAAGATGGCTACCGAAGAGATGTAAGGATCGGAGTTTTCTTATCAAAATTACCATACATTTTCATGCTATTTAAGCCGATTTTTTAATGAATCGATATATCTCTTATTATGCTGTTTGGATCGACTGGATGTATGTGTAGGTATAGTGATTTGAATTTTCTCAGGTCACAGCTCTATCAGATCCCTGACAGACAACGAATCCCTCCAAATTCGTCTATTTGCATGAAAAAAAATCTGCGAAAAAACCGCCTTTAAAAACAACGAAGTAAAAAGTGTAAAATAATATTTTTAACACTTTAAACAGTTCAAATAACATTTTATTACCGTACACTCGAGAAAACGTTTTCATCATCAGCCCATTTTAGTCCCCACTGCT
The DNA here is from genome assembly GCA_019059595.1 of Marasmia exigua. NCBI lineage: Eukaryota > Metazoa > Arthropoda > Insecta > Lepidoptera > Crambidae > Marasmia > Marasmia exigua. The sequence goes on along the minus strand of CM032484.1, from coordinate 9,303,210 downwards.
GGGGCACGGGCCTCCCTCAATCACATGAATGGTAATTGCCATACTCACCACGCTTGGCAGACGGGTTGGCGAGGGTTTTGATATAAATGCAGAGTTTTCCTTCTCTGGGTGCTGATGATCATGCCAGCAGCTTTACCTTAGTCGCCTTTTACGACACCTCGGTAAGGGTGAAGGTGGCCTATTCTATTCACAAACATATTCTCTGCATATATGTTCTCATAAACATATTTTCACACTAATACAGTCAAGACACACTATACAGATTTTCGGGCGTTTTAGACCTCCCGACCAATCTTCCGCCGAGTTTTCCCAACAATATCAATTGCAAATGAAGAATGAATGAATGATGAATGAATGAAAAATGAAATGAATCATGCATTGCAAAACGTTTTACCGAAGTGCTAAACTTACAATATTCCTACACTTGCTGATTCTAATATCCGTATCACAGGTGCTTGAGCTATCTTAGTGTCAGATCAATGTATGTGATGTTGTGGAAAATTTGTATTCACTTATCGTAAGTTTAGCAAACTAATGTAACAGTATCTCAATCCATACAACAACATCTGAATTGCTACTACGGGCAGACCGAAATGAAAACGAAGCTTCCGCCCAGTAACCTTTGCGAATTACCAACTTCCTAGGTCATCGTAAGTTTCACAAAGTTCTCAGACCTGGACTAAAACAGAACAGTAAGGTAACCAGAATAAAACAATGCAAATATTTTCACACTAAAAATAGAATCGCTCATCTACATAGTTCATTTGGTAATTAGAGCATTTGATTCAGTAGTACGCCGTGTGGTCCCGGCAGAGTAGAATAGGCCACCCTCACTCTTACCGAGGTGTCGTAAAAGGCGACTAAGGTAAAGCTGCTGGCATGATCATCAGCACCCAGAGAAGGAAAACTCTGCATTTATATCAAAACCCTCGCCAACCCGTCTGCCAAGCGTAGTGAGTATGGCAATACCCCTCATGTGATTGAGGGAGGCCCGTGCCCCAGCAGTGGGGACTTAAATGGGCTGATGATGATGATGATGATTCTGTAGTTGAATTGTTTATTTATTTATTGAGAAATGCATCATGTACAATGTCAACAGATCTTTAAATGTAATGGTAAGTAGATACATGTACCCTGTTAAGGTGTAGCAAGATTAACAGTATAATAGTTTCGTCATTAGTGATTAGCTTAATAGATAACAGTGATTACGCAATTTAATACTTTAACAATTGTTTAATGCAAATATTATATTCTCTGGGTATAAACTGTCATCAATTGACGTACCTACTGAGCGATGTATAGAGTTAATAATGTCCAAGTAGTTTTAAGAAAGGTATCCGCAGAATACCAGCGCCACGGTCACCTCACGTGTCCGTGGAAGATAGATAGATAGATATAGAAAACACAATTTAAAAAAACTAAGCATTACAGAAACTTAATTGTACAATTTCGGCGGTCTTATCGCTGGAAGCGATTTCTACCATACAACCTTATTGCGAAGTAAAGAAGGGTTGCAAATGTAGAAAAGCAGATGCTGAGCGGAGACCTTTTTAAGTGCCGCATTGAGAAAATGTACTATATTGCTTTGTAATTTTTAGTTTTGGTACTTAAATAAATAATTTCAATTGCAAGTAGGTACTAAAGATTCAAATCATCATCATCATCATCGTCAGCCCATTTAAGTCCCCACTGCTGGGGCACGGGCCTCCCTCAATCACATGAGGGGTAATTGCCATACTCACCACGCTTGGCAGACGGGTTGGCGAGGGTTTTGGTATAAATGCAGAGTTTTCCTTCTCTGGGTGCTGATGATCATGCCAGTAACTTTACCTTAGTCGCCTTTTACGACACCTCGGTAAGAGTGAGGGTGGCCTATTCTACTCTGCCGGGAACCACACGGCTCTTCTACTCTGCCGGGCACCACACGGCTCATCAAGATTCAATTGCACTGAAAGTATTGAGTCAGTATAATTAGACAGCTTTATAATAATCTCTCCTTGCTCTCAGTCTTCATCTCGGTATGTTAGTTCTCGATTGTAAAAAAATAATAATTAAAAAATAAACTAAAATATTATAGATATTTTTGAACATGGGAGAGCCACGCTTCGGCATAAATGGGCCCGCTCAACCAGAGTGATACCATGGCTTCACAGAAAACCGGCGTAAAGCAGTGCTGTACACACGGTGTCACGTCGAGTTACCCTTGTTGACCTTTGAACCGTGCTTATGTCTGGGGTACAAGTGCTATTTTTCCACTGCAGGGGGGTAAGTTGCTCTGACGTTGATTGTACTGTGTTTCTCTGTGTGAGTGATGGTACTGGAAGCCCAATCCGGGGGAAAGGGCGGTTTCAAGGTTGGCAGAGCCGTGTGGTCCCCGGCAGAGTAGAATAGGCCACCCTCACTCTTACCGAGGTGTCGTGAAAGGGGACTAAGGTAAAGCTGCTGGCATGATCATCAGCACCCAGAGAAGGAAAACTCTGCATTTGTATCAAAACCCTCGCCAACCCGTCTGCCAAGCGTGGTGAGTATGGCAATCACCCCTCATGTGATTGAGGGAGGCCCGTGCCCCAGCAGTGGGGACTTAAATAGGCTGACGACGAGAACACTTGTGACTCCACTGGTGTTGCATGTCCATGAGCGGCGGCAATAGGTGATCCGTCTGCTCGTCTGCCACCCATGATCACAAGTATCAGCCTATAAACTGTCCCACTGCAGGGCAAAGGCCTCCATCACAAGTTATCGCCACTATGATGGGATTAAAGCCCTGATGGTCTAGTGGGTTAAGTACCGGGCCGTGAACTCGCGGTCCTGGGTTCGATTCCCGGGTCGACCGAAAAGTATGTTTCGAATTATTCGAACATAGCTCGGGTTTGTGATCACCAATCCGCATTTGGAAAGCTTGGGGATTAAGCCATGATCACATAATCACATAAAAAAAACAGTATGTTTTTGAATGTTCAGTTGTAGCCTACAAAAATCTCGATAGGGTAAAATGGTGAAATACGCCCCATCAGCAAATATGCCCCACATGCTGTAAAAGTTTACCGAACTAAGTAATGCAGTAGTTACAGCGCCAACCGATAGATGGCAATACAACTCGCATTAGTTGAATATTGATTAATGGTCCCACTCTTGACAGCCTCGTTGGCGCAGTGGGTTGTGCGTCACACTAAAGCGACGGCTGCACTTGGGCTCCCGGGAGTTTTTTTGTTAAGAAATCCTCAGTGTAACTCTGTGCCTCGGAAAGTTACGTGTGTGCCACGTTAAGCAGTTGGTCCTGCACCAGATTCCTCTCCGGTCGTGTCACATTGGTGTCGAATATGAGGGGCAAGGGTATTCCCTTGCCCCCTCAAGTGTGCCTTGCTCACTTTGCCAACGTTTTTGTTCACGTTGCCTTGCTCAAGTGTGTGCGCATACACACACACATGAGCACTATATTATATCCTGCGTAAGTGGCTGATCGTTGAGATTGGACGCCTTAGTCGAAATTGGTTGGAGGATATTAATGGTCTCACTGATCCTTACTTCACTATATCTAGACAGAGTTCCCAGGTACCGCGTCACCAACTACTTTATGGTGTTTAATAAATTCTCGGCGTTGTGCGGGAGTGGTTCCGTTGCTAGCGGTGATAAAGCCTTATAAGTAAATAACACACTTAAAAATATCATCGCGTGTTCAGGCGGGACTGGCCTGAACACGAGATGATATTTTTAAGTGTGTTATTTACTTAAGAATAAATTGCAAAAGATTGCTATAAAAAATATATTAACTATTGATTTACTCGTAGCAGTCTCATCTTAACTGGTGGTCAAATATTTGTAATAATATTTCCACTGGATATTTTAAATACACCTACAATCGACAGCTTATGTCGAATCAAGCACTTACAAATTTCGTCGGCTTAATAACGCGTTCAGTGGTCTAATTGGTAGTACATTCACCCGGATTGTGAAAGGTGTGGGTTCGTGTCCCGCCTGAACACGAGATGAATATGATAGCGGTGATAAAGCCTTATAAGTAAATAACACACTTAAAAATATCATCTCGTGTTCAGGCGGGACTGGCCTGAACACGAGATGAAATTTTTAAGTGTTTTATTTACTTAAGAATAAATTGCAAAAGATTGCTATAAAATATATATCAACTATTGATAAAGCCTTATGACCGCTCAGCATCTATTATTCGAGATTCTGGGGAGCTTTCGTTACCGAGTGGTCACTGTGACCAAATTTGATCTGTTGTGACCTCCGCTCTCACTTATAGATCGTCGCCGAGGGCCACGGTCAGTATAAACCGTATAATGGTGATGAGATGTGACAGCTGCCAAGGGTGCGGCTTCTTGGATGCCCGACGGCATCACATTGAAAAAGGACGTGCATCGGTGGCTCGTCCCCTGCTTACAGAATCTACAGGTGAGGTCTCCAGCCAGCTGGTTCTGGTGCTGTGTTTGTTCAGCCTGCAGTGACCAGTAATGATTCTTATGAGGATGCTCAGCTGTCCGCGAGATAGCGCTAAGGCCTCTAGCGTGTACTTGCTGGAGAATCCTGTCGTTAAGGTCTTGGCATGTGCTTGACTTGCCGATCTGAGCCAGAGCTGTTTACTCTGTTTGATCGACCACTTTAGCACCTAACACGCTATTTCTGTCATTAGCTCGGCGGTACGGTAAAACATCGTGAGGAACCTGCACGTTTCGGATAGTTTCTAAAACGTGTAACGATGATTCAGTTGGTCTGGTTCCCCTGTTAAAGGTTTGCGAAGGCCAGACGGCAGTCGCTTCATTGTGATTCCCAGACACCCCAAATTCTGAGTCATGGTCCACGCGCACCCTAGGCTTTAGAGCGACAGCTTTGGACGTAACCGGGAACTACACGCTAAAGTCCTCATTTAGGAGGAGCAACTGGCCCGCTTATTTTTTTATGTGTTAGTTAGCAGACGAGCAGGCGGATTACCTGATGGTAAGCGATTGCCGCCGCCCAAGGACACCCGCGACACCAGTGGAGACACAAGTGCGCTTCAAACTTTTAAACACCCTTTCCCCCGGATTGCAGCGAAATACAGCACAATGATGCATCACGCCGGTTTTCTGAGAGGCCGTGGTATCCCCCCGGTCCCTCGCTCAGCTTATGTCACAGCCCAGACAAAGGCCATGACACTGTTTTTCAGTGAGACCAGCTGAATGAGTGCCACGGACGCTTGTCTAGTGTATTTTGTGTAGCTAACGTGTAAGTGTGTAATGTGGGTATATAATACATTTTACAATATATTGTATACAATTTTGAGATGAATAGAACTCCAAAGGTTTTAGCTACCCAAAATGAGACTTAGGATGAATGAGATCAGGTTAGAGCCCCATACACAAGACTTGTTTTCCAATGAGGCAAGAGTTTTTTTAGGTAGGTAACCATAAAGGTCCCTCAAATTGTCATGTTACATGTATCATCTTTAATTCTGTTTCAAAGTACAAGAGAATAGGTACTATAAGGAATTTGTAATAATATTTGTAAAAACTATTCTTCTTTTTTAGCAGCATGTACTTCCCTACTGCAGAGCATATGCCTCTCCACTTTATTCTGTCGCCGGTCTTCCTGGACTACGCTACTCCAGCTTGAGCCTTAATGTCATCGGACCATATGCCAGTTTGTCCGCCAACATTCCTCTTTACATCTCTTGGTCTCCATTCATGAACATCCTTGCTCCACCTCTCGTCCCCCTTCTGCACACATGACCGGCCCAGGCCCATTTCAGTGTTGCGGCTCGGGACCCCACACCTGTCACTTTTGGTGTTACGCACTCTGTCTCGTAAGGATATACCGAGTATGATACGTTCCATAGCTCACTGACTCAGTCCACTGCCAAGGAAAAAGTTAACCTCACTTTTACGTGGCAAACGAGCAGACGATAGATATAAGACACACCAGTGAAGTCAAAAGTGCACTGACAACCTTTAAACTCCCCTTCTCCAACGATAGGGTATCCGGTCCCCTCACTCACCTGACGATACTGCTGCTTCAGGTTTTCTATAAACCCGTAGTATCGCTTCAATCGAACCGGCACTTTACTTGGCGATGCGTGGCTCTCCCACGGTAAGTGGAACCACACCCTTTTCTCTCATTACTTATTTGTCTTCTTCGTCGCTTAGTTGTTCAGTTTTATTTTATCGTACAGGCCACACACTTTATAAAACTATTGGGTACCTAAATGCAAACATTGGTTATTTAGATTTTCGCATCCCCGTGCACAGCAGTGGGCTCCCTACGGAGAGGGGGGAACCGCGCACCAGTTCGACGTCTCTTCTCCCTGCTTGCCCTTTGGAGTTCACTAGCGAAGGGATCTTGCTCTCACTTGCATCGTGAGGAAACCTGCACCTGCACCTAGATTCAGTTGCTCTGGTTTCCCTGTTAAAGGGTCGCGAAGGTTGGACGACAATTGTTTCATTGTAATTACCAGACTACCCAAATCCTGAATGATGGTCTAAACTTACCCCGGGCTCCAGAGCGCCAGCTTTGAAATCAATCGGGATACGTTGAGATGAGGAGGAGGTATCGAAACAATCGGTCACTATGCCCGGTCATTATCAGCACCATCCGGAAAAAGACAGAGCAAGGGTGATGCTCCGATCAATCGACGGTTCATGTTTTTTATGTGGTAGGTGGCAGAGTACATAGCGAGGAAAACCGACGGCCGTTGTGGCGGAAAGATCCTCGAGTGGAGGCCACGTACAGGAAATCGCAGCCGTGGCAGGCCGCCCACTAGGTGGACCGACGATCTGGTGAAGGTTGCGGGAATCCATTGGTTGCGGGCGGCACAAGACCGATCAATGTGGAGAACATTGGGGTAGGCCTATGTCCAGCAGTGGACGACTATTGGCTAAAATGATGATGATGATGAGGTGGGAGATAGGCAAACTGTAGAAATCTGCTTCTCCTCCTCTGCAGGAATCTAGGGGCTGCCTCTAAGATTCTATGCTCTACTTATATGTGTACCTTCGTGGTGTTATTCTTGCTTCTTGTGTGTGATGTGGACTGTATATGCAATATAGGTACTTACTGGCGTGTAATGGGAGACCTATCTATCAGGAGATTTATTTTAATAATAACATAACCACAGTTTCCAAGGTTTATAGTGCAGCTTTATTTATTTATTGTTCACTCACTGTTCATCATCACATTACACTTTTCAATGTCACAGTGTAAATTCTTAGTTATTACAATATTGTAATCATTCTTCACATTTATTTGCAGCTAAACAATATCGGTGTGAAGCATGTTCTTTTGAATTATTATGTATCTACGTATGGGCACCGCGTGCTTCGTTCATTTATTTATAAGGACATTTTAAATGCACTTGTATAAAACACACTACTACATTCGTGATTATAGACGCGAAGTGTTGTGTTGTTTATGTATTTTAATTAATAATTATTACGGCCATGAAAGGCACATAATATTGTATAAACCATTAAATTCTCATAGCAACTCTATTACCTGTGCCCGCCCTTTCTTGTGCAGAGATAAAACGATAATTTTTCTAAGCCTTTCAGTGCCATCATACTAATAATGAAACGGAAACGGATGCAGTGCACCTCAGGGTTATCAAGCGTGAAAAATAGTTAATGTTCGGTAGGATTCGAACACAAACTGATCACCTGATGGTAAGTAATTGCCACCGTGCATGGACATCCGCAATACTAATGGAGCGACAAATGCGCTAACAACCTTTAAACGCTCCTCCCCGGATTATGTCTACGGTACCGTTTTACTTTTTTTTAATGACATAGTCATCCGTCATCCGTCTGCCAGACGAGCAGACGGATCACCTAGTGGTAAGCGAAGTAGCGGCCCATGGACACTCGCAACACCTGTGGAGTCACAAGTGCGCTGCCAAACTGTAAATTCCCCTTCCCTCCCGGATTGGGCCTCCGGTACCCTCACTCACGCAGCGATACAGAGCACAAAGCTGCCCCACGCCAGTTTTCTGTGAGGCCGTGGTATCACTCCAGTCGAGCCTAATAGAATATTTATTTATATCATTATCATCATATCAAGTCACAGGGTCCATAGGTATTAGTAACAATATTACCTTACAAACTCTGTTAGTACATGTTTCTAGCAGTAACATAATATTAAAAACTCCCTTTACTTTTTTCCCCTAAATAAATTAAATTAAATTTATTCCTCCCCGTCAATCAAATGTTCCCATAACACTCGTCGCATTACCACGCTGAATAGCGATGGCCAGCCTCTGCACCAGGAAAGAACTAGAGCGTGGGTCACATCAGATCACATGTCAGATATTATGTACCTATTTTGACATTCATAAGTGTTTTGTGTGGACCTAAATTGAATAAAAAAAAATATCTTTATCTTTACCACTCACATCGTTTAGTCTGCGGCCTATCTCACGCACAAAGACTCTAGCCTCTGACCCCCAACAGCCCTTCGTCTCCACAGCCACAGGCACAAACTCGGAAAGAGGCTCCAAATTGGCCTACTTATCTTCAGTTACATTAAACCTCCTCTGGAATTATAAATCTAGACGTTCTAAAACCACAGTATGTGTAACAAGAGCTCAAGGAACTATCTTGTAGTTTCGTGTGCCAAAACCACGCCAAAACTTTCTGTTAGAGCTGTAGTATCGCATTACGAAAACAGATTTTAATACAGTAAAGTAACAAAGTCACGTACAAGATTGACAGCGGATTACAAATTAAACCATAAATACATTATTTGCATGTTAGTTTTTGCTATAAAACACTTATTTTAGTCGCTCTGGTTATAAAGAGCAAGAGTGACCACATTATTCGTACTTTATGGGATTTCCTGTTCATCGTGTATTTTTTTATGTGATAGGTAGCAGACGAGCAGACGGATTATCTGGTGGTTTGCCGCCGCCCATGGACACTCGCGACCTCAATGAAGACACAAATGCGCTGCCGACTTTTTCTCCGTATTGGGCCTTCGGTACCCTCACTCACGCAGCAAAACACAGCACAGTGCTTCTTCACGCCGGTTTTCTGTGAGGCCGTGGTATCACTCCGGTCGAGCCAGCCCATTCATGCTAAGCGTGGCTCTCCCACGGTCAAAGTGGGATGTTTGTACCTAAGTTCTCGGCAAGAAATTTTTAGTGGCACCTCGGCGTCTAGAAGTTGGTGGTCTTGTGCCCCCGTGCCTCGGAAAACACGTTAAGCCGTTGGTCTTGCGCCTTCTTCCGTTTTTGTACGCGAAAAATTGATTCACGCCAAAAATGGCTGCTTTCGGCATGAATCATTTCTTTGCTTACTCGTTGGACCCAACATTTTTGCATGTTTATTTAATAAATAGTATAAGTGTTTGCCGAGAGGTTGTAACCCCGAAACTGTTTAAAATAGATCCGGTTTAGTAGCTAAAATTTAAAATTCTTAAGTGTCTTAAGTCGGCGGTGCACGACCTGAAGAACTTAATTGATTAACGTTTATTTGACACGTGGCAAAAATCTTAGCTAATGTTGTTGCCCTTACGAAAGTCACATGGATGACAGTGTTTTCATCCATGTGATTCTGCATCCGCACCACATAAGTCCCGTGAAAAACGAGCTTGAGTCGCCATCAACATTCGAATTGACTGACTGGATGGCGCAATTGGTAGTGACCCTGCCTCTTACGCCAAAAGTCGTGGGTTCGATCCCCACCCTGGACAAACATTCGTGCGATGAACACATGTGTTTGTTCGGTGTCTGGGTGTGATATATGTATTTAAGTATATATTTGTGTTCCTCTGTTGTCTGATATCTGTAACACAAGTGCTTAAGCTACTTAGTACGGAATCAGGTCAACGTATGAGATGTTGTGAGAATTATTAATTATTATTATTACTCTACGTACATTTTGGTCACTCTAATAAGAGCACACGCAATATGAATATTAAATGCTCATATTGTTGGCATAATCTTGTACTCTATTTAGGCTAGAGCTTAACTTTGTAGCGTCAATCAGGTCGTGTAAGGGTATGAAACAAAATAATGAGTTTACAGCGAAGTTAATTTTCATTTGCTATTTTCATTTTATCGAATGTATAACTAAAATTCGTACACAACTTAAAACAGATTATATTTTTTGTAATCTGTAATGTAACCTGTAATGTAATGTAAAGTGGACTACTTTTTTAACCGACTTCAAAAAGGAGGAGGTTCTCAATTCGACCCGTATGTTTTTTTTTTTTGTATGTATGTTTCTCGATTTCTCCGCCAATTATGAATGGATTTAAATGATTCTTTTTTTGTTTGATAGGCCATCATTCAGAGGTGGTCCCATGATTTTTTTATCAAAATTGACTTAGTGGTTTTTGAACAAAACAACAATAACCAAAAAATACAGAGATTACGTCGTTGTTTGGAGATGAAATTCGGTTTGCGGTCTGAAATTCGGGAAGTATGCGGTCTGGAAAAAGTAGTGGTGGAAAAGTGGTGGGAGACCAGGATGCAAATGGTGGAAAAGTGGTGGGAGACCAGGTCAAACTCAACAACCTACAAAATTTATAACAGGTTGAGTGGCAGCTTCTGAACAATTATTACTATTTCTCATTATTATTATATTAGTAAAGAATATTTTGGAGACCAGGTTATGGTGAACAGTCCGACTAAACGGTAACACATAGAAAGGTGGTCCTAAATAAATATTATTCAAAATCTTGGGCAAATGCTAAGTGGTCATTTTCTTTTTAACCGACTTCAAAAAGGAGGAGGTTCTCAATTCGACCCGTATGTTTTTTTTTTGTATGTATGTTTCTCGATTTCTCCGCCAATTATGAATGGATTTAAATGATTCTTTTTTTGTTTGATAGGCCATCATTCAGAGGTGGTCCCATAAATTTTTTATCAAAATTGACTTAGTGGTTTTTGAACAAAACAACAATAACCAAAAAATACAGATATTACGTCGTTGTTTGGAGATGAAATTCGGTATATATATGAAGTTTGCGGTCTGGAATTCGGGAAGTATGCGATCTGGCAAAAGTAATGGTGGAAAAGTGGTGGGAGACATTAAAATAAATATTATTCAAAATCTTGGGCAAATGCTAAGTGGTCATTTTCTTTTTCAAAATGGCCTCCATAATTAACATCACTCTCAACGACTTGAAAATCAGTATAAAATATGAACTGCATGATCATAACTAAGAATTAGGCCCAATAATTTCAGAAATGTCGATGACATTCTCGAAATTTGGTCTTACATCTTTATAGAGAATATTGTTTGACATTAACCTGTTTGTATCCACAATAAACTCTTGGGAGCGTTGCAAGTTCTCGGGACTTTCCACAACAAAAACTAATCCCACTTGGTTTGGCGCAAGTGGTAGTTGTTCCGCAACTTCAACTACGTCTTTGGTATCTTCTACAAGGCGATGAGAACGTTGCTCTTCGGTTTCTTTTGATAAACGCTCATGAATCAAGGCAAGGCGATGAGAACGTTGCTCTTCGGTTTCTTTTGATAAACGCTCATGAATCAAGGCAAGGCGATGAGAACGTTGCTCTTCGGTCTCTTTTGATAAACGCTCATGAATCAAGGCAAGGCGATGAGAACGTTGCTCTTCGGTCTCTTTTGATAAACGCTCATGAATCAAGGCAAGGCGATGAGAACGTTGCTCTTCGGTCTCTTTTGATAAACGCTCATGAATCAAGGCAAGGCGATGAGAACGTTGCTCTTCGGTCTCTTTTGATAAACGCTCATGAATCAAGGCAAGGCGATGAGAACGTTGCTCTTCGGTCTCTTTTGATAAACGCTCATGAATCAAGGCAAGGCGATGAGAACGTTGCTCTTCGGTCTCTTTTGATAAACGCTCATGAATCAAGGCAAGGCGATGAGAACGTTGCTCTTCGGTCTCTTTTGATAAACGCTCATGAATCAAGGCAAGGCGATGAGAACGTTGCTCTTCGGTCTCTTTTGATAAACGCTCATGAATCAAGGCAAGGCGATGAGAACGTTGCTCTTCGGTCTCTTTTGATAAACGCTCATGAATCAAGGCAAGGCGATGAGAACGTTGCTCTTCGGTCTCTTTTGATAAACGCTCATGAATCAAGGCAAGGCGATAAGAACGTTGCTCTTCGGTTTCGTTTGACAATCGTTCATGTATTAAACCGAGTCGTCGAGCGCGAATTTCTGAAGTTTCATAACTTCTTGACACATTTGTATATGTTCTCATCAAAGAAAGTCTGTGAGCCCGCTGCTCCTCACTCTCATTCGCAATGGTTATAGAATTTCTTTCTCTATTCTTTTGTAAGCGATCTTGCCTCTCGGCGTCACTCTCCTTTAAACGACCCTGCCTCATTTGGGCAGCGCGTTTAGTAAGGCCTACTCATACTAAAAATCACTAACTTTCCACTAAAAAGTGTAAAATAAAATTAATTTTTGAAAAAAAAAAACCGACTTCAAGACTACACTAACAATATATACAATTGAACTAAAAAGTAAAAAATAATATTTTAATTACAAGCCAAAGAACACTAAAGGAAAATCAACGAAATTAATGATACTTATTTATACTATTTACATTTTAAAATCAGTTATTTTTGGAGTCGGTGCCAGCCAAAACAAAAACAATATATTAATGACACAAAAATAAATTACATAAATAATTGAAAAACAACCGATAATTGAAAAGAAGACAATAAAATAATTTATCTATTAATAACACAAAAAAGAAACATAAACTAATGAAAAACAACTGACAATTGAAAAGAAGCGCATAAACAGTTTTAAGCATTAAGACACAACCATCAGCGTCGTCTGCCCTAACGCGTTTGGCCGCATTCGAGTATTTCACTCAGCCACGTCCCCACTCCGTGGCGTGGCGTTTAATACTTTGTTGTAAACACAGTAATATAATTGTTGTTCTCGAACAGGATTCCCTGTCGTCCGTCGCTGGCACCGACTCCAAAAATAACTGATTTTAAAATGTAAATAGTATGAATAAGTATCATTAATTTCGTTGATTTTCCTTTAGTGTTCTTTGGCTTGTAATTAAAATATTATTTTTTACTTTTTAGTTCAATTGTATATATTGTTAGTGTAGTCTTGAAGTCGGTTTTTTTTTTTTTCAAAAATTAATTTTTCCGCACTTAGACTCCCATTTGGTCCATTATGCGTGTTGTGTCCTGGCTATTCTAGCCAGCTTAACTCTTCACAGACTTCGCGGAGTGGGCTCGCCCATCCGAGGATTTACTAACTATCACCGGTAAGGAATTGCCATCGCCTATGGACACTTGCAATACTAGTGGAGTCACACATGCGTGGCTATCTTTTAAACTCCCCATTGTCCCGGATTGGTCCTCTGTTATCCTCTTATCTGTTAGGTGCCATTTTCATGGGGCACGTCGACCCAAAGGGATCTTTTGTACCTCCTCTATCCTTTGCGCTCCTACTCACGAAAGATTCATCGCTCTTAAAGGCAAAAGTTAAAAGTTTCAACATAAAGCTTTTTTAATGTGACAGATAGCAGACGAGCAGACGGATCGATGGTAAGTGATTGCCGCCGCAACATCAGTGGAGTCACAAATATGCTACTATGCTCTGGCATCCGGGGACATGAGCATGTCCCCGGATGCCAGAGCAAGATGTCAATGTGACTACACTGAGTGAGCACTCAGTGTAGTCACATTGACATCTTTGCTGATAGTGTCAGACACATATGCGCAGAGGCTCTAAAATACCTCGAATCTCAAAATTATTAATTTGTATTTTGACAGCTTATTTCTATTTTTGACATCTTTGAATTTTTGACATTTTTGCATTTTTGACTTTTTTGTATTTGTGAAATTTAATATTGCATTTTTGACTTTTTTGTATTTGTGACATTTAATATTGCATTAATGCAATTTAATTTATATTATTTCATTTAATAACTCGTTTCTCTATTGCGGACATGTTTTTCTAATTTAATTTATCTTGTATTATTATTGTTAATGTGAATTATTCTTATTCTTATTATGTAATTATGTATGATGACTTGTTGGTGTGTTGGAATTTTCGTATTCTGTTAACTGACATGTAAATGATTAAATAAATAAATAAATAAATCCGGTCCCCTCACTCACGCAGCGAAACACAGCACAGTGCTTCTGTGAGGCCGTGGTATCGACCAGAGGGTAGAGCCGGCCCATTCGTGTTGAAGCGTAGCTCTTCCACGGTTAAACAAGTGGCATAACGGTTAAAGCTGAAATAAACAAACGGTAAGCGAGTAAGTAAACCTTAGTCCCAAATTATATATGAACAGTTACTGAACGCCTCAAACGAGATCAAAGGAAGCTTCATTCGGAGAGGGTAGGTATACATACGAATATTCTTGCAAAGCTCGGTTGATTGCTAAAATACCAAGCCCGACGTCAAATACAAGTGCCTACTTGTAAGGTTACTTAAGTAAGTATATATGAAAGTATATATATAATAATAATATTTCACAACATACATTGATCTGAATCCGAAATAGGTAGCTCAAGCACCCGTGTTACGGATATCAGAACCAACAGCGGAAACACAAATATATACATTCATTCCTACCATAAGGTTGCCTTCAGGCGAGGCATGCTTCAACTTCTGGAAGGCACACAGTGATATTTGCTTCTTTTTTCTCTTTGTTTTCTTTTTTCCTCAATATGGTATTACATAGTGTTTGTGGATCTGTGCGTATAGGTAAAGGCATCTTTTTTTTACACCTTTTGGGTTGTTCTAACGATCTTTTTGCTTCTTTTCTTCAGTGTTTAAACTTGGCAGTGTCTGATTTTTAATTCTGTATACTTACTTTTATATTTTCTGTTTTTGTTTAAGTGATATCAGTGCTAGTAATTGCGGGTCAGGGCAAGCGGAGTAATTGATTAATGTTAACTTCCTATTTCTCTCCGAGATCGAATCCGAAATGAGGTGATCCGGCAGAGAACCAAAGTTATCGACATTGCTCACCGGATTAGCAAGCTTAAGTGGCAGTGGGCTGGCCATATTAGCCGCAGAACCGACAACCGATGGGGTAAACGAGTTCTGGAGTGGAGACCGCGTCTTGGCAAATGTACCTAATGTAGGGCGCCCTCTGGCTAGGTGGGAGGACGATCTGCGCAGGATGGCTGGCAAGGGCTGGATGCGAGAAGCCATGGATAGATCACAGTGGCGAACAATTGGAGAGGCCTACGTCCAGCAGTGGACTGCGATAGGCTGATGATGATGATGATGATGATGAACTTCCTATTTATTACATTAATTGTTAAGTAAAATAAGAATAGGCACATTTTGTAGGTACATGTTATTAGTAATAGAGCCTAACTGTTTTTTTTTTTTACGATATGGCAGAAGTGTTTATTTATAGCGATTGATGAATTATAATTTTAGGGACTGCCTCGGTGGCGCAGTGGTTAGTGGGTCGCACTTTAAAGCGACGGCTACGCAAGAGGTCCCGGGTTCGATCCCTGGGTCGGGCCAAAAATTTGTACCTAAGTTTTAGGTAAGAAATTTTTAGTGGCAGCCCGGAGTCTGCAAGTTGGCGGTCTTGTACCCCCGTGCCTTTGAAAGCACGTTAAGCCGTTGGTCCTGCGCCCAATCCCTCTCTGGTCGTGTCACAGTAGTGTCCCATCGGAATATGAGGTTAAGGGAATAGAGAGTGCACTTGTGTTTGCGCACACACCTGAGCAGTATAATATATCCTGCGTACGTGGCTGATCGTTGAGATTGGCCGCCGTAGCCGTAATCGGTTGGAGGATATTATTATTATAATTTTAGGGGTTTTGATAGTAAAAAGTAAATCCATTATTGGCTGTATGTTAAGAGTAATAATTTTTAAGGGCTTTGTGTTTTAATAAATAAAATAAATAAATACTTTTCTCTAAAACATACTTATAATGCAAAGAAAACACCCAGACCAACAAAAACAGACATGTATGCATGCTTTGGCTGCCGTGGCTACGACTTCATGTACCCAATAAATAAATATAAATAATTCACATCATCATATACATTGATCTGACTCCGAGATCGGTAGCTCAAGCACCTATGTTATGGATATCAGAATCAACAGTGGGATTACAAGTATATACATATAATACTTTTCTTTTGTAAATACATACTTATATAATACATAGCAAACACCCAGAGCAATACAAACAAACATATTCATGCACACAAATGTTTGTACTGTGCTGGGATCGAACCCGCAACCCTTGTATCAGAGGCCGCGTTTACTACCACTGTTCGTCTGTTCGTTCAATCGGGTCGTCTATATATTATTAACTCTTCATCTTAGAGTGTACGCTTGGACCATGATTCTTGATTTGGGGAGTCTGGTAATTACAATGAAGCGACTGCCATCTGACATTCGCAACCCTTTAACAGGGGAACCAGACCAACTGAATCATGGTTACACGTTTCAGAAACTATCCAAAACGTGCAGGTTTCACGATGATTTCCGTCACCGTCCAGCTAATGATAGAAACACGCACAATGATTTTAAAAATTCAGAGGTGCATGCTCGGATTCGAACCCGGACCACCCGTATACCAAAGATTTAGTTTTGGAATAGGGTTGGTGGAATTGGTCCATAAGAGACCTACGGAGATGAGTTCAAATTCAATTTGAAGGAAGCTTCGCCGTTCCTCGGACATCTCGCTATCTCTGGTCGCGCGAACCAAGACCCCTTCAGTGCGAGTAGAAACAGCAATATGGCTGTTTGAAATTTGTGAGAAATTTGTAAAAACGATTGATATTAGATTATATTTTGATTTTCTTTAAGACATTGTATAACAAGGCAATACAAGCTGTGTCTCTGTAAAATTTTCATAGTGAATAATTGAGTTTTAAATATAAAACAATTAGGCCGAAAATGGGTCGTTAACGTTGAAAATTTACAAAATATAATCGCCCTTTATTTTTAAGTGGGTAAATATTTTTAAGAGCAGATGTTAACCGAGACATGTTTGAGTCATGATTAAGAAAGTTAACCGAGATGTTAACTTTCTTAATCCGAGTAACAGCAATGAGATGTCGAGATATCCTCAAATTACAAATTATTTGGTTTTTTAAGACATAGGTGGCAGACGGGCAGACGGATCACCTGATGGTAAGCGATTGCAACTGCTCATGGCCACCCGCAACACCAGTGGAGTCACGAGTTCGCTGCCAACCTTTGAACTCCCCTTTCCCCCACAAATTGGGCCTCCGGTACCCTTTCTCACGCAGCGAAATACAGCACAGTGCTGCCGGTTTTCTGTGAGGCCGTTATTATTAACGACGTTATTTGACGACCCGTTTGGAACAGTGGTAGTGAACGCTGCCTTTGGTCCAAGGGTTGCGGGTCCGATCCCCGCACAGTACACACATTTGTGTACATGAACATATCTGTTTGTAATGGTCTGGGTGTTTTCTATATATTATAAGTATTTATTTACAAAAGAAAAGTATTATACGTATATATTTGTAATCCCACTGTTGATTCTAATATCTGTAACACAGGTACTTGAGCTAGCTATCTCGGAATCAGATGTACGTGTAGTTGTGAAATATTTATATAAAGTTTCTATGCGAAATACGTTTTTCGCCGGACTCTCAAACTATCTGTTTTTATCCGTAAGATATCCTTACCTTTCTCGTTAAAAACAAAACACAACCGTACATTACCTTATTTGTATTTGATTTGCCTACATTCCTTCATAAATAACCATACCTTAACTCCATACAAACTATAGAAATAATAGCGTGCCGGTCTCAAAGGCTACGTTAGTCGCAGCCAATTCCGGTAACCGTCGGCGCACTCACTTGAGCTTACCAACTTTTAATTTTATGCACTCACTCCTCTGAAGTGGCACGGGAATGGCTCTTCGCCGAATTACGGTGCACGTTTTATGAGATCAAAAGTATTGTATTGCATTGTTTCGTAAATTTTTTTATGCTAGAGGAGATAAAATGGGATTGGGCCGGCCATGTCTGTTTCATGTCGGATGAGTTTTGGGCCAAAATAGCCACAGAATGGTGGCCCCAAAATGTTAAGCATCGCCGCGGCAGACTGAGGCGACGGTGGCGAGATGAAATCGACGCTTTCTTTAAAGACTGGTCTACAACAGCCCAGGAAAGGGAGAGGTGGAAAAAGGGTAGGGAGGCCTTTGCCATTCAGTGGGACACTATAGGCTCATAATAATAGAGGAGAGCACCATTAGGTGATCGCTTACCATCCGTCTGCCCGTCTGCTACCTATCACATAAAAGACAGGTAAACGAGCAAACAGGCCACTCGACGGTAAGTAGAAAAAGTATTTTTTATTCAAGTTAGGTGGATACATAACACTTATGAATGTCAAAATAGGTAGGTAACATATAGGTAAACACATCATATACATATGTACACATATCTAGCACTTTTAGATTTTTACTAACAAGATCCCAGCAAGAAACTCAGTGGTGATCACCACCGCCTGTGAACATTTGAGAGATCAGACAAGTCGCTGATGCGTTGCCGGCCTTTTAGAAAGGTGTACCCACACCTGTCACTCCACTCTAATACATATCCACTCCACAAATGGTCCATCAGTTGGTCTAGAGACCACCTCCACTATTGATAGTTTTGTTGATATATTTTTTTTTGAGTGATAGATGGCAGACGAGCAGACGGATCACTTGATGGTAAGTGACTGCCGCCGCCCATGGACACCCGCGATATCAGTGGAGTCATAAGTGCACTGCCAACCTTAATCCTCACTCACGTAGCGAAACAGCACAGTGCTGCTTTACGCCGGTTTTCTGCGTGGTATCACTCCGGTCAAGCCAGCCCATTTATGCCGAAGCGTGGCTCTCCCACGATTAAAGTTGTGAAATGTCGCGGCGTATTTTAGTGACTGAACAATTTAATTTACGTACTTAGCTAACTCACGCCCTCGACTGGTATTTATCAAACTGAATGCACTGTACATTAGCGGGGCCTATTTAGCTTAGTGAGCTCTACTTAGACAGGTATAGTCAAACTAATAATTAGGAAAATTGTAGCTATAGGGGAGTTGCCATACTGGCGGATTGTCAGCGTTTTTAAAGCGGAGCGACGACGAAGCGAACACGTCGCGGCTGCGCGCGGATGCGCTACGGATGCGCGACGAATTCGCCGCGGTGATAAGTCTGATCGCCATTGTTTCTTTGTGGCGGCCATGCAGAAAAACGCTGGCAAATCTATTGCGCATCCTCAAACTCAAACTCAAATAATTCTTTACCTGCATAGGCTTGTACACAGCACTCACATAGGTATCGTCATATATTAGAATGACTTAAAACTATTTATAAGTACTTATGTATAATGTACATGTTACATTATGCTTACATGTTACATAAACGAACGAAATAAAGAATGTTTTTATTTATTATAGACTAGATATATGTATTTATGCTATAAATTTACATAATCAATGTTCAAAATCAAAAGGATTGCACCACCCTTCCCTCTTCTATCTAATGTCCTTTACCTGAAGGTTGTTTGGTAGAGATCGGTCCCAGCGATAAGACCGCCTAAATTGTACATTTTATCTCTGTATACCTAGCTTTTAAGTTTTGTATGTTGTGCAATAAAGAGTATCTATCTATATACATGTTAACTTACATGTTACATATTACATATATATGTTGATACATAAAATATACTAAAGAAATAAATAAACAAATCCGCGGCGTGAACGCTGCGCATACGCACCGTGTTCGCTACGTCCGTCGCTCAGCTTTGAAAATGCTTGCAATTC
>CM032484.1:9253560-9278988 GCA_019059595.1 Marasmia exigua | reverse complement strand
CTCCGTATTAACTGCGACCAACATTTAGGAAGCGTGTAGTATCCTACACGTTCGTGGCGAGTGCATAATATAACCCCTGCAGAAGCCGGCACCTGGGAGCACACACGATCTCGGCAGACGAGATCAAAAACTCTCCCATCAGCACCATCCTCGGGTTTATCCTGGAGCTGGAGCTACATGAGGTGCTGTAATAGGTTCTTCTGCTGGTCGCAGTGGCTATGAGATGCAATGCTCACCCCATTTCATTCAAATAATAATAATCCTACACGTTCACGTTTTTTAGAAATAAATATTATTTAATTATAAAGTTATTGATAAAAACGTCACTTCGGCCAAGTGAAAATGGGTCATTTTGAAGATTTTTTTTGCATTACAAATACAATAATATCTGATCTTTATTTAATGTGAACCTTAAAATATCGTCTTAAATTAAAATAAAATTATAGTATGGTGACTTTTTGCTTATTACAGGAGGAGGAGTTCTACATATTATTGCGTCTAGAACAAGAACGGCAATTTCATAGGTAAATACCTATAATATCCCGTAATACACAAGCGTAAGATTATATTGACTACTGTTTTTAATTAGTAAACCTAATTAAAAACAGTAGTAAATATAGTTGTTAGAAAAAGGGTAAAGTTAGTTACAACATCAAATCACCACTTACAAATATTGGTTCTAGGTATATTATTTATTTATTCTTTATTGCACAAGAAAATAAAGTACAATTGGCGGACTTAATGCTATACAGCATTCTCTACCAGTCAACAATTAGGCATTAGGTATATCTAAGTAGGTACATAAGTAATAAGGTATTTTAGTGCATAATAATAAATATTATAATTTTGTTTAATTTGTCATCTTTTTCCTGGCTGAATGTAATTTACATTTTTTAATATTCTTTTGTCATTCCTATATACTAAGTGAACCACGAAAAAATCTTGTCATTCAAAATTTTAAAAATAGAAAAGTAAATAGGTAGGTATGTAATGCTCGGATTTGAATCGCTTTAATATACTACCGCAAAGAGTAGTATTATATACCGTAAAAAGAGGGCCCTCTTGAGCGAGTTTTGTGCAAACTCTTTGAAAGCAGCGCCTCTAGCGACTTGATCCCGAACTTTACGTTACGTCACGACCGTTACGTCACGACCGCTACGTCACGGTATTTTCAAATGTTACTAGGACACTAGGATACGACTATTTCTTCTTATATAATAATATTACGAATCAGAAGTAGAATTGATTTTTTTAAAAAAAGAGATTTAAACGTAACCGAAACTAATATTTTTAATCAGAAAATTAGCACAGAAATGACATCAATCTTGAGCTACAGAGACACGTCCGCACCGTCCGAGTATCGCCGCAAAAGTGAGCTCGCCCGCTTGGATTGCGCGGGAAGTGTCGCACCCCACTCAGCCGATCACGCCATCTGACGTCACGTTTGGCGCGCTGCTAGGCCCCACCTCCTGGTCCGTTATTTCTAATACGGCCCTCTCCTGACGGCGAGGCGTCCTCGACCGCATCTTGGTTGGGCAAGTCTTTCAGCTGTTCATGAGTTTCAGGACCGTCATCTCTGAAAACAACTTCGTTATAGCAAAAACTCAAGTTACCTCAATTTTGATAACAATAATCAGCTCCATATCACAACCATAAGCGTGCACTCAAATGGCCATAACCAAGGCATACATTAAAAGAGATAGGTATTCCACACGCCATAGGTAGCTGCCATGGGGCAAGCGCACGTGTATACCAAAACAAATAGAACACATAGCACACACCATAGGTAGCTGCCAAAGGCAAGCGCGTGTGGCTATAAAACAAACAAAACACATAGCACACACCATAGGTAGCTGCCAAAGGCAAGCGCGTGTGGCTATAAAACAAACAAAACACATAGCACACACCATAGGTAGCTGCCAAAGGCAAGCGCGTGTGGCTACAAAACAAACCAAAACACATAGCACACACCATAGGTAGCTGCCAAGGGCAAGCGCGTGTGGCTATAAAACCAATCACATAGCACACACCATAGGTTAGCTGCCAAAGGCAAGCGCGTGTGGCTATAAAACAAACAAAACACATAGCACACACCATAGGTAGCTGCCAAAGGCAAGCGCGTGTGCTATAAAACAAACAAAACACATAGCACACACCATAGGTAGCTGCCAAAGGCAAGCGCGTGTGGCTACAAAACAAACAAAACACATAGCACACACCATAGGTAGCTGCCAAGGGCAAGCGCGTGTGGCTATAAAACCAATCACATAGCACACGCCATAGGTAGCTGCCAAGGGCAAGCGCGCGCGGCTATGATTGACTCACCACCATCGAAGAATGCTGCGCAAGTGTCAGGAGTCCATTCTCCTCGCCAGAGGACTAGGTGTTCGGGCGGCTGCCTGGGTCTTCTTCCATAGGACCGCGCCAGAAGCTCCAGCTCGTAACGGTGGTGAGGGAGCTGCTGGATCACTTTGTAGGGTCCCCTCATACCGGAGTCCAGTTTGCCGGAACTCTGCGAGCTTTTGCCTACGAACACAAAATCTCCCACACCAAACACACGTGGCTGTTGTCTCGTGTCATTAATACGCTGATCTTGACGCGCCTGGTTTGCTTCCAAGAGGTGTGAAGCACGTTGTCGCCTTAGTGCAAGCAATGCTTCCCGGTTTGCTTGGGAATCCTCTAGAGCTACATCTCTTACTAGTGCTCTCAATACGGGTGTGGTTGCTTCGATTCCGACCAAGAGTTGAAGAGGTGAGGTCTGGATAGTAGCTTGCTTGGTGAAATTGAGAGTAAGCTGAATTTTCCATAATGTGTCGGACCAACTACTACCCTTGTTATTTACCTCGACACGTAGCATATTTAATACAGAGCGGCAATAACGCTCCGCCTGACCATTTTCTTGGTGCATCTCGGGTGTAATTAGATGCGTGGCACAACCCAGATCAGAAACCCAGTTTTGAAACCCAGCACTTTCAAACATCCTACCTCGATCAGTAACAATCAGAGAAGGTGTTCCAAATAATGAAACTGCGTTAGTAAACACGCGCTTTAATTCTTCGGTGTCCTGTCTTATTAAAGAGTACAGGAGGCAAAATTTAGAAAAAGCATCGACTAATACTAGGACGTACTTAAACCCATTTGACTCAGGTAGGGGACCTAATACGTCCATATGGATAACTGAAAAGGGACTATCGGGTTTGGTCCACGATTCAATGGGCTGATGTGGAGCCCTAGGGACTTTTTTGTGAGACAAACAAACCACACAGTGATTAATATATTTCTTAACAAATTGTCTAAGTCCAGGGAACCAAAAATGCCGAAGTATCAAGTCGACTGTCTTATCCATACCGATGTGTTCATGATCATCGTGAAATACACGCAAGAGACTAAGTCGGTGTCCTTTGGGAATAAAGCACAATAGGCGCGACTCCTCGCCAGTAGGATTGTACTTGTAGTACAAGAGGTTGTTTTAATAACATAACGAGATGAATCCAACTGACCGTCCCTTAATTTTTCCATTAGTTCCTGCGTCTCGGTATCAGCAGTTTGAGCTATTTGGGCCCAGTTGTTAGGACGACGAATATGCGATACAGTTACTGGGTTCCGGCTTAAGAAGTCGGCGTGCTGCATCAAGGCACCCTTTCGGTATTCGATCGTGAAACGAAAGTCCTGCAAGTAGACCCACCAACGGGCTACTCGCGGTATCAGGTCTTTTTTTTCGTTCGGTTAACTTTAGGGAATTACAATCCGTCACTATTTTGAAGTCAATACCAACTAAATAGTGGCGGAAATGCTCCAGGGCCTTTACTATGGCTAGAGTCTCGAGCTCATAGCTATGATATCGAGACTCAGCACCATGAGTCGCCCTACTGAAGTAAGCGACTACGCGTTTCCGTTTGCTTTCGTGCTCCTGCAGCAGGACTGCTCCATAACCGATCGCACTGGCGTCAGTGTGGAGTTCAGTGGGCAATGATGGGTCAAATATAGCAAGAACAGGCTCTTTCGTTAAACATGCAATGATTTTATCGCGCGCTGCGTCTTGTTCATCACCCCATATAAACGGTTGTCCCTTTTTAGTTAGTTTCGCTATGCAAGCGGTTTTAATTGCGTAATTAGGAATGTAGCGTCTAAAATAACCGGCTAGACCCAAAAATTGTCGCACTTGCCTCACATTCGTAGGTTTTGGCGATTTTAACAAAGCGT
The DNA here is from genome assembly GCA_019059595.1 of Marasmia exigua. Classification (NCBI taxonomy): domain Eukaryota; kingdom Metazoa; phylum Arthropoda; class Insecta; order Lepidoptera; family Crambidae; genus Marasmia; species Marasmia exigua. The sequence goes on along the minus strand of CM032484.1, from coordinate 9,274,785 downwards.
CTACCTTCCTAGGACTCGGCCTTACCTGACCTTGGCTTATGAGTCTTCCTAAATACTCTACCTCTGTCTCTAAGAAAGTGCACTTTTTCAGGTTGATAGAAAAACCCGCGGTTGTGAGACAAACAAGTACCTGACGTAACAAATCTAGCCCTTCCTCTACGGAGTCAGATAGTACCAGAACGTCGTCAATATAAATTAGGACTTTACCAGTGTCTGTCAAGGATTTCAGAGTCTTAGATATGATTTTTTGATATACTACCGGCGCATTTGTCAAACCATAGGGCATCTTCAGATATTCGAAATGACCCTCCGGGGTGACAAACGCGGTTTTCTTAATAGACTCGTCGTCCTTGAGAGGCACCTGGTGGAAACCAGTAGCCATATCGAGGCTTGTAAAGAATTTACAGTTACCTAGTTTGTCGATATGGTCGTCTATAAGGGGTAAGGGAAATCTATCCTTTACCGTAATGGCATTTAAAGCGCGATAGTCAACGCACATCCTATCAGACCCGTCTTTCTTTTTTACGAGTATGATAGGACTCGCGTAATCTGAATGCGACTCCCGGATGATTCCCTTACTCAACAAGTCATTAGTGATTTCGCGAACTCTTAACTTTTCGTCAGCGGATAGCTTATAGGGACGACAGTGCACAGTGACGTCACTATTTAACTTTATCTCTATACTACCAGTATTAACAGTGGACGTTGCAGTACCAGTTACGAAGGAATCGGCGAATTCATTAATCAGGGAGAGTAAACGACTTTTTTCCTGACCTTGTAATGGAGTATTGATTATTCCGGTATTCAAATCACGTATGTGATGTACCTGAGCTACACTATCTACCCTCATAAGACGCTGATCACTACCCGTTCGTATGTAAGTAACCCCTTTTCGATTTAAAACATCAGTCCCCAATAGTATGGGTGAACTAATACATTCGGCGGGCACAACAAATAGATCCACCTCAACGGATATCTCAGGAAACTCCATAACTACTGTCACATAACAAGTGGATTCTATTTCCTGGCTACCTATGCCCCGCATAAGTCGATAAGTAGGAAACCTTTTACAATTTAAATGTTTAAAAACTGAATCAGAAATTAAAGAAATGTCAGATCCACTATCAACTAAAACGTCCATGGATACGTTATCAATTACTGCAGTCATGACGTTACTGCATCGGGCGTCATTTGGCAAAAATTTACACTACTCTTGTCCTGACCTTTCGACTCTACACGTTGTTTTGCAAAACATTTATCAGCACTATGACCTACCCTGCTACAATACGTACACGGCAAGGGTACCGTGCGTGATTTAGATGATGACGAAGCCGTACTAGAATTATTAGCTTCGGTTCTCGGTCGTTTGGAACAATGAGATTTGGTATGTCCAATATCTCCGCAACTATAACACTTAATATTCGATTTTGGAGCTTTATGCTTACGAGAATCAGAATGACTTACATTTGGCGTGCGAATTAAATTGCGGGTAGTTTGAGAATTGTATTTAGGTTTTATGTAAACAAATAAAAATTCGACTAACTCGTTATGTTGCAACTTAGCGTTAGATGCGGCAGCTTTTACCTGCGGGTCTGTTATACCCCGAATTATAATGGCGGTTTTGAGTTCATCCGACAGCCCCTTGACGATATTTAAACGTAATAACGACTTACGTGCATATTCAGCATACGAGGTAAAACTATTTGAGTCTGTTTTCATCACATCAAACAGTACATTTGCGATATCGACGCTCCGTGGGCAGAGGGATCGGAATTCCAGTTTAAAGTTAGTCCATGTGCGATCACTGGAGACCCAGTCGTCCAGCCACGTACGGACATCACCTTTAAGACAACGACCAATACGCGACAAACACTCGCGATCATCCCAGCGATTAAGTTCACGGCCTCGATCAACCTCCGCGCACCAAGCATCGAAATCATGCACGTTAGGGTCAAAATTCGAGATATAATAATGACTAGGTTTTGTAAGCAATGACGTCAATGCGTTTACAAGCTTATTGGTTGTATCGCAAGCATGTTCAATCGATGGAGGGGGTGTAACCAGCAACGGTGGTGTATGGCATTCACGCGAAGGACGTGACGGCTCGGAGATAGATTTCGTAGTTGACAATCTGTCTTCAATAGCATTTAGTCTAACAAGGATCGTATCCAGGGCCTGATTCCGAGGACTACCACGGTCATCACTCGAGTCATCACGACGCCGCTTACGCGAAACACGGTGCGAGTGAGTGCGACCTTTACGCGACCTACTACGGTGCTTACGTGAGCTATCAGCTCTTTTATCAGACCGCGAAGACCGACCCGACATTATAAAATCAAATGTACTTACAATTTGCTGGAACTTAGCACAACACTTTTCAAGGATTTAAAAATGATGAATAAAAATGAACGACCTGTTTTAAGTAATATTACGCGATATGTGCCGATAGCGGAAACTAGGCTTTGTGGTCGAATCCCACTTCTGATATTACGAATCAGAAGTGGAATTGATTTTTTTAAAAAAAGAGATTTAAACGTAACCGAAACTAATATTTTTAATCAGAAAATTAGCACAGAAATGACATCAATCTTGAGCTACAGAGACACGTCCGCACCGTCCGAGTATCGCCGCAAAAGTGAGCTCGCCCGCTTGGATTGCGCGGGAAGTGTCGCACCCCACTCAGCCGATCACGCCATCTGACGTCACGTTTGGCGCGCTGCTAGGCCCCGCCTCCTGGTCCGTTATTTCTAATAATAAATTATCAACTTTTTCTACGCGAAACTAATGTTGATAATTTATAATGAAAGAAGAAATAGTCGTATCCTAATAGCATTTGAAGAGCTAATATTAATACCAGAAGGGAAGTGATTGAGTAAAACTACAAGAATAAATTATAAATACATTTATTAATATAAAAAAAAACTTTTTGTTTTCTATTTTTATAATGTTTGAATTTGTTATAATGTATTTGGGCCGCTCTCTTTACTTCATCATCACCACCAAAAGTTAATTTTCCAATTAAAATAACATTTATTGATATATTTAAAAAATACCTTTTCTTCCTTATGAACATCACACTCAAAAGGACAGTCTATTAATAAATCTTGGTACAACAATTTGATTGGGTTAGGAAAAACATGAGCTGGTGTACCTGAGAGACAATAATACATTGTTTACATTAATGCTGAGGGATATTCTTTCCCTGTCCCATGATAGTATCATATGATAAGTAATATAAGAGTCGACTAGAAGGCAACATGCACATAACACCTGTGTGAGAGAAGGAAAACCGAAATAAACCCTCTCTTGCCAACGTGATAGCAGTAGGATAAAGACCTCCGATGATCGTCACATTTCAGTGGCGTGAGTTAGGAGAGGCCTGTGTCCAGCAGTGGACGAATATGGGCTGATTATGATAAATTATTTAAGTCGGGTATTTCCAAATTCAGATCAGAGGGGCTACTGCGCAACTTTATGTTAAACAATGTTTAGCTTGCTAGCAACGTTTAACAGAACAAAACAGCAAAAATCTATCGAAATGTGGAATTCAAATGACACAGTCATAAATATGACTGTGTCATTTGAATCTTAACGATATTCGATTCGAACAACGGCGATTGGGCGGTAGGCCCCCAGTATTGAAATACATGTTTTCGTTCAGGATGTAGGTATTAAAACTTTCAGTTTGCTGAGGATGAGGATCATAACACAGGTTTAAAACTTACCAGTTCCATACCCACGGCCACAATATACAATGCTGGCCTGGCATAATTAACTTTTCAACACATACTTTAGCGTCCGTATCGCAATAACAGTTTCACTAACAACTACTAGGACGGAGGAGACTGAAACGTATTTATAATATTACTCTTTGACCGAAATTCAACTCAACGTTTGTGTTGTATCGATAACTCAATTTCTCTTTTTCAAGTAAGGATTCTTCAGGATATTTTTTGGTGAAAAATAAAATGCACACCATTTGCAAAAAAATCTCACATCTGTGTTTTTTTTATTTGCTCAAAAAAAGTTATGGCCCTGGGTATAAATGTAGTTTTATAAATTTAAGTGGACTGTAAAAAATCTGCATTGGGCGTATGTATTTTGGCTACGTTAAATTCGGAAATATGCTATCCATTCTATTCTACAGTTTGTTTGTGTTGTCAACTGTTGTCTGTTCTATCATGACACCATTTTGACTTTTACACATTCCAATTTACCATTTTTTTTAAATTAGTCATTCATTCGTAACAATTCATTAGATTTTATTTTGTCTAGACATTTCAAACTAGTAAATATTTCTTGATAAAAAAATACTAACCAACCAACACAACATAACTAAACCTTAAACACCACTTCCACCCCATTCTCCCCTCCAGGGGAGTCCATGTACCGGTGGGGCAGGAGAAATGAGCCAATTTCTCTCAAGCATTTCTGTGTTTCCCTCTCCTCGCGCTGACGGGGCACAATACAAAGAATAGATTTAGCACCTAAATATAAGCAATAAATAACATAAAAAAAATCTGCGAAAAAAACCGCCTTCAAAAACCACGAACTAAAAAGTGTAAATAATTTGGGTGTCTTTAAGTCGAGAGTGAATACGCTACATCTTGGACCTTATTGTCCCTCTCCATCTTCTACAGGTGAGATGAGGTCAAGTGCAAACCAACTTCGAATAACATTTTATAACAGTACACTCGAGAATAGGTGTTACCGAAGTCGGCGCCAAATACTATCTTGTAATTTAATACAACATTAAATTGTTCAACAAAACCTTTTCTCGAGTGTACTGTTCTAAAATGTTATTCGAAAGTTGGTTTGCACTTGACCTCATCTCACCTGTAGAAGATGGAGAGGGACAATAAGGTCCAAGATGTAGCGTATTCACTCTCGACTTAAAGACACCCAAATTATTTACACTTTTTAGTTCGTAGTTTTTGAAGGCAGTTAAAAATTGTTGCAAAAGAACTTCTACCAGCACATAAAAATGCAAAGTAGCATAAGAAAATGTGCATATAAGCACATAAGTATGTAGGTAGTTAGAAAATGTATGTATATAGGTAACAACACTATAATGTTTTTTGTGGAGCAACAAATACCACTATAAACAATTTTGTAAACTAGCAAACAAAGACACGGACCTAGAGTATCTTTCATTAAGCGTAACAACTTATACTTTTTCACTTGAAAAAGGAATCCCCAACAGCTACTACATGCTTTGGCAATAAATAAATCCTATAATTGAATTTCCGATAAAATACTCGTAATAAAATTAAAAAATAATCAGCATACAAACTTGTTTTTTACAACCTATTATGTTATTGTAGCTCATGAAAGTCCACAACAGAATTGCTTATCTATACCAAAAATTAAATAGAAAGTGATATTGTGTTGCAAGTTGATTGAAAACTGTTTACCTACTTTATTTCTAACTTACATGCTCGGTCTTTCCGAGACCGCGTACCCAACGATAAAATTCGAAAGAGAACCAGGGTAGTAGACGTTGGCACGCGAGTGTTTGAGTTTAAGTGAAGATGGGCAGGAAACCTGGCAAGGCTAAAGATGCCGAATGGCAGCCAAGAATGGGACGACGTCCTGTGGGTAGACCACCTGCCCGATGGTCCGACGATATTGTGACGGCAGTGGGGAAACAATGGATAAGGCTGGCAAGGGACCGATGGGAATGGCGTTATAAAGAAGAGGCCTATACTCAGCAGTGGGTGGATGTGGGCTGATATGATGATGATGATGACTTTATTTCTATCAGTGAAGGCCTGTTATTAGCTTTAAGACATTCCTTGTAATTGCTGCCGTATTAAGACAGTTGTTGGTCTTCCGGATAAAACAAAATAAAATAAAAGCAAAAATGTTGTACGTCAAATTCACATTTTTCCCCCAACTTAGTCTATGGCCCTATAGCCCATGTATACGAATAAGAAGGAACAAATACTGTGAACCTTGAGATTCACTACAATTGCTATAGTGTTAGTGCTACAGAATAATAGAATAAACTTTCTACACGGAATGATCCGAGCCAGCCTGAGCAAAGAAAGTGGTGCAGCAAGTACGCACCCGTGCCCTGGCAGTGTTGTCCTAGAACTATCTACACTGTTAGAAATCAGACTAAGTAATAAACTAAGTACAACAACATACTACTTGTTGATCACACTTATCGTCCCTAGCTTAGAGTCCCTAAAGCACGCCAATTAAATCATCATCATCATTCATCATTTCAGCCAATAGACGTCCACTGCTGGACACAGGCCTCCCCCAATATTCTCCACACAGATCGGTCCTGTGCCGCCCGCATCCAATGGATTCCTGCGATCTTCACCAGATCGTCGGTCCACCTTGTGGGGGGCCGGCCACGGCTGCAACTTCCTGTGCGTGGCCTCCACTCCAGGACCTTTCTGCCCCAACGGCCGTCTGTACTCCTCGCTATGTGCCCTGCCCATTGCCACTTGAGGCATGCAATCCTTTGGGCTATGTCTGTAACCTTAGTTCTCCTGCGGATCTCATCATTTCTGATACGAGCACGCAGGGAGACTCCGAGCATAGCTCTCTGGGTGACTTTGAGCCTCCTTAATCGGCACATTGTAAGCGCCAATTAAATAAAACCACTTATTTATCACACACAATATATTAAACCACAACTCACTAAAGCAACTGTTTTTAATAGACAATTAATAGAAGATAGTATCAAAAGTAAAAGAGATATAAAAGACATAGACAATATACAAAAGGATAGTTGTGGCCGTCGCCAACACTACTAATAAGTACACGTAAAATACTATTAAATGAACATACATTTATAATATTTATATATTCTCTAAACATAATACTTTGCGCAACAGACGCTCCCAAAGTAGTAAAACGCCTTAACGTGCTTTCCGAGGCACGGGGGTACATTACCGCCGACTTCCAGACTCTGGGCTGACACTAAGAAATTCTTACCGAAAACTTTAGGTACATTTTTAGCCCGACCCGGTGATGTGCAGCCGTCGCTTTAAAGTGCGACCCACTAACCACTGCGCCACCGAAGCAGTCAATTTCATGTACACAACGAATGAATACATCATTTACACTATCACTATCAGTTAATTTAATGATTTTTAGGGTTCCGTACCTCAAAAGGAAAAAACGGAACCCTTATAGGATCACTTTGTTGTCCGTCTGTCCGTCCGTCCGTCCGTCTGTCAAGACCCTTTTTCTCAGGAACGCGTGGAGGTATAAAGCTGAAATTTATGTCAATTACTCAGGTCTACTGTCCCTTGAAGCTGTGAAAAAATCAAACTTCTAAGCCAACGCAATCAAAAGATACAGCCGATTATATCGATATTTTCATCAAATTTTCGACACTCGCAAAGGAATCAAAACCTACAGGGTACTTCCCGTAAACTCAGAATCTTGAAATTTGGCATGAAGCATTGTCATATAATGCAAATATAGGAAAAATTGTGAAAATCACATTTTTATAGTTATATAAAATAATAAAATGAATTTTACTACTTTATTTCTCACGAACGAATAAAGGTATCAAATTGAAATTTATACCAAATACCTAGGTCTACTGTCCCTTTAAGCTGTGAAAGCAAAAGTTAACGCAATCAAAAGATACCGGCGGAACCCTCGGTGCGCGAGTCAGACTCGCACTTGGCCGGTTTTTTTTTGTATTAGGTACTTTAGTTTGATTAGTTGCATTAGAACATTGGGTCTTATTCATTAATGTTTGTTACACTCTTAAATAAAACGGTGTTCTAAAGTAGTATTCTTATTTTTTTTTAATTTTGTTTGAACATTTTGTTTCAAACGTCAAAACTGCTCTATAAAACCGTTTTAGCTAGCAAAGGTTTATTGAACGTTTATGAATAAAGCCCTAAATATCTGCTGATTTCGAGATACTAAGCAAATTTTCACGCTTCGTTTGAAGGTTGTTTTGAACGTAAAGAAATACATTAACAATCTTGAACCTACTTTGCCTAAATATGGTATGGTGGGTGAGGTTATTACAGGCGTATCGAATACAAGGTTTAGTTTGAAAAAAAATGTGATAAAACAATAAAAAGTATGAACATATTCATTTGCATACATAAAACACGGTAACAAAGGCTAATGGAACTAAAATGTGCGTTTAAAAAAATCCATACAAATCAAGCTTTTCATCTTATCTCATATCCATACTAATGACTGATGTCGTATTCTCATTGTATGGGGGTTGGGGAAAAAAGTAAGTTCGCATTTAGGCAAGAGGGTGGTGATTAAGAGGGCTTTTAAGGTCCAGTGCCAACAGGTTTTTATTGTAATACATTGTAATATCACGGCCTCACAGAAAACCGCCGCGGCCCAAATCGGTGTCAAAGGTTGGCATCGCACTTGTGACTCAACTGGTGTGTATGGGCGGCGGCAATCGCTTACCATCAAGCGATTCATCTCCTCGTCAGCCGCCTGTCACATTAAAAAAACTGAAATTAAGGCAGTTTACATGAATAATAGTTTACTTAAAATAAAAAAGGAATAGTGATTTTTCAAGCTTATTTTGCACGTCAGTCATGTCAAATGGCCACTAAAAACTTAAATCTGTCTAGAGATCAATTGTTGGAGACGTGTCTTAAGAGTTGAGGCCGAGATTAGGCTATCGAAGTGTACACATAGCGTCACGTGAAGTTACCCTTGTTGGACTTTGGACGTCCGGTCCTTATGTATGTCTGACACACAAGTACTATTTTTGCACTGCAGGAGGAATTCGATTTGACACCTTCTGAACAGATTTATCTATCTATAAAGTACGCGTCATTTTCAAATCGCACTTTCATAACATTCCTTAAATTTCATTGTTTATTTTGTCCCAACCTGTACTTTAAACGGAATACTTAATAGGCAATATCAAATATGATATCTTATCTTTGTTAGTACGTGAACAAGTTTACATCAGGTTATGTTTTGACATTGTACAATCTATCAGATTACTCAGTTTTTATCAACATTCACGAGAAAGCACGTGTTATTTCTATAAGAATGAAATTTAGAGAGCTATTTCCATCATCTAGTATAATGCGATTGGATTGCTGCAACATAAGTTATTGCTTTCAAAAGTTTCAAATATACTATAATGTAAATGCTCTTTGATTTAAGAGTCACGAACTGTGAGTGACTCAAATGTACTCATGTTTAAAAGGCCGGCAACGCATTAGCGATTTCTCGGTATTGCAGATGTTTATGGGCATTACTTACTATCAGGTGAGTCGCTTTGTGCGTTTGTCGCTCTAACATAAAAAAAACTGTGAGTGAAATATGTACAGGCACTTCTGCAGTTAACTATCTATGGTTTAAGATAATTTATTGTGCTTATTCAATATTCAACAAAAGATTAATTATTCAGTTCGGATAATTTTACCCAAAGAATTAATTCCAGACTTCTTTGAAGACTTATCCAATGGGATTTCCCATTTTGGTCGCGATAAAGTGTTACCATGTGTGGCCTTTTTCCTGTTCGTTAGTCTCGTAATTTTGACGGCCCCCATAAATATGTAAAAACCTTAATAACTTCCAACCAGGCGTCTCGATAGAGTAAGCATGAGACAATGAGTAAATAATGCACAGAGTAGATGGTAGGAACAACGCTCTGCAATAGGTATAGTGCTATTAGAGGCATAGCTACATATATGCGCGTAAAGCCGCTGACTACTTATCACGCTTCAGTGGCGCAGTAGCTCTCTAGCTAAAGTGTGACGAAGGTGACGCATGCACTACGGGTCCCAAATTCGAATCCCGGAGGAACCAAATTGTAAAGAATAAATAAATCGTTTATATCTCTCACAGGTCATACAGACAGTGGCAGGTAAGAAGAAAAGATAAGAATAGGTAATTTGAAAAATTGTAAATTAATTAAATAATTTTTATAGGATGTAAATAATGAGATAGCGGCATCTAGCACAACTTTAAGAGACTACAAAGAAGCCTATTTCAGGATCATGTCGCTGGATAACTCTGCTTTCTATGAAAAAAAATCCTATGTTCCGACTGTCATACCCCTGTACTACCGTTTTGAATATTCAAAAATGGAACATGTAGGTATAATTTTCGCGCGTTCAATTTTACTCTTTACTTATTTTTAAAATGACTCACATATTTAGAAAGAGGATTTATTTCAAGTATTCCAATTTTAAAATTCCTCCATCTCTCTTGAAACGTGGCTCCTACCGGCATGCACAAATGCACAGTGCAGGTCATGAAGCGCATGATGCAACATAGTGTAGCTACATAAACCAGGATAAATACGACCTGGCGCGCCCTCAGCTTTTACATCTGATGCGCTGTGACATAAAGAATGTATACGATCGTTTATATTGAAAACGCGGCGGGGACGCAGCGGGTGGGGAAATATTTTTACAACCCGAGTTCAGAATAGCGTATTTGACTAACTTGAGATTTTACAAAATATTAATATTTTACAAAATATACGTTAATATGGCAAAAATTTTCAATGAAAAATATAACGACTAGCCAGTTTTATGGTCATTCAAAGATTAATAGGGAAGTCCGTTTTATAAGTATGAAATGATTAAAAAATAATTATATCATTTAATAACCAATACATACACACATATTTTAAATCAAGTAATTCTTTCAACGATGTTTCTGAAATTGAGAGGCGGACCCATTGATTTCGAAGTGTGGCTCTCCCACGGTCAAAATCAAAGATGCCATAATTATCATCATAAGACTGTTGCAGTGCACTGCTGTACATTATTGTTGCTTATCGATAGTCCACTATCGATAGTCTATCAATAGACTATCGATGATAAAAGTAAAATCAATAGTATCGGTAGTCTATCGATAGTATTGCTGGTTGTCAATAATATCGATAGTATAGGACACATTTAATCAGGCAGTGATACTATCTAAACATAGCTAACTATCAATACTACAAAACTATCGATAGTATGAATAGTTTTTGATTAATTATTTTAGGAAACACAATACTATCGATACTATCGGGCATTAAACAATCGATATTATATCGTATTGGCGTTATCAATAGTATTGATCAAATTTACTGCCTGTAATACTATTGATAGTACTGTCGATAGTCTGAATGATTTTCGAGGTCAACCATCGATATGGAAACTATCGATAGTTCCGCAACACTACTGTACATAGGTCTCTCCTAATGTTCGCCACTCCGATCGATTTTTGGCTACTCGCATCCAGCTTCAGCCAGCCATCTGCGCAGTTCGTTACTACACCTTTTTTTTATGGTTTTGCAGGGGGAATGCCGCCGGCTCAAGAGATGAGCCGACTACCTTATGCATACCAGACCACCGGGGGGCGGCCGGGTTATGTGGGGCTCTCCTTTGGCGGGGGGCTTCTCCAATAGAGAATCCGGGCAAAGGCATACCCACTAAACCCCCTGCGGTTCTCCCTCATCGCCCATATTGGGGAATATCATGGTGATACAGCCGAAGCCTCCCTCCACGATATTCCCCGGGCGGATGTCCGCCTATACGGCGGACTGGGCGGTTCCTCCCCTGGACGTGCCGGGAGAGGGTATAGGGACAGCCGGGAGAACTGAGTCGTCCCTATTGGGCAGCAGAGGGAGCGTGTGCAATGCTGGTGCTGGTGCCTCCGAGCACATCTGCTGGGCGTCTCCTCCCCCTCCTCACATCGTTACTCCACCTGGCCTAAGGGCGCCCTACGTTTTACCGAGACGCAGTCTCCATTCCAGAACTCGTTTACCCCAGCGGATGTCAATTCTGCGGCTGATATAGCTAGTCCACTGTCACTTAAACTTGCTAATCTGTAAGCTATGTCCATGACTTTTGGTTCTCTGCCGGATCACCTCGGTCCGGATTTAGACGTGTGTAACTCTACTAAAACGACTCAGTGATCCGACTCAGCCAAATGACACACTATTCCGAATCTCTAATGTTCAGCTTCCTAATCTATTATTCGAATCAAATGGATCTCGAGTCCGAGTGAGTTGAATGATCCGAATGAGCTGAATGATCCGAGTGAGCCAAATGATCCGAATGAATGGAATGGATCCAAGTGAGCTGAATGATCCGAGTGAGACGAATGATCCGAATGAGCGGAATGATCCGAATCCAGAGCGAAAGAGAAAGCTGTGGGCTGTTTCTGGTGAATACGTAATCGTCTTTCCATGTATTACAATAAAAAGAGTAGGTATATTACATGGCACAGCAGGAGTGAATCGATTCTTCATTCGTAACTAAAATAAATTAATCACGGATCTCTCTGAGAGTCGATGTTTCAAATGAAGCGTTTTACTGTTCCGCATCTCTGCACTGATCCAGATACTAGGGTTCCAATCTCTTGAAAGATACGTTTTTGCTAGGTCTATCCGGATTCCATCGCGCAGAGAAGCGTCGTTCATAGCATAATATTAAGTAGAAGAAGAAGATTAAAAGTGCCCGTCTCTCCCAGTATATCCCAGACTTCCGTGATACACTTAGAAGGCTGGCATTTCGCTCGAGAAAAGGAAAATAACAACTATCCCGCAGTAACCGAGCCGGTTAAGCGATTCAATTTAAATTTAAAATTTCCTCCAGGAATTTTAATTGTTCAGGAACTCATCTTGAGATGCAAAGGGCGGAGTCTAGGCTGCGTTTTATGCGAGCTCGGTCGCTAATGAAAGGGTATTTGAGGGTTGACTTAAAGTGATGGGTAGGGCACATTAGCGACGCCCATCGATTTTAATTTTTAGCTATTAAACCGGATCTATTTTAAACAATTTCTGGGTTAAAATCTTTCGGCAAACACTTATACTGTTTAGTAAATTCCAGCATTGTTGATGTCTATAAGCGGCGGTTACCGTTTACCATCAGGTGGGCCGCAAGCTCGTCTACCTACTATAAGCAATAAAAAAAAACCATGTACTTAAGTTGAGTCCGCGAAAAATTGATTCACGCCAATAGCGGCCACTTTTGGCGTGAATCAATTTCTCGCGTATACGCGTTGGACCCAACATTTGTGCATGGTAATTTAATAAATACGGATGATGATGACATACGGAACCGAAACGTGGCCGCTTACAATGTGCCGATTAAGGAGGCTCAAAGAGAGGAATGGAGAGGGCTACGCTCTGAGTCTCCCTGCGTGATCGTATCAGAAATGATGAGATCCGCAGGAGAACTAAGGTCACAGACATAGCCCAAAGGATTGCATGCCTCAAGTGATAATGGGCAGGGCACATAGCGAGGAGAACAGACGGCCGTTGGGGTGGAAAGGTCCTCGAGTGGAAGCCACGTACAGGAAGTCGCAGCCGTGGCAGGCCCCCCAAAAGGTGGACCGACGATCTGGTGAAGATCGCGGGAACCCATTGAATGCGGGCGGCGCAGGACCAATCTGTGTGGAGAACATTGGGGGAGGCCTATTTCCAGCAGTGGGCGTCTATTGGCTGAAATGATGATGATGAATTTGATAAATAGTATAGGTGTTTGCGGAGAGGTCGTAACCCCGAAATGGTTTAAAATAGATCCGGTTTAGTAGTTAAAAATTAAAATCGATTGGCGTCGCTAGTGTGCCTTACCCGTCACCTTAATGGGTTTTTGATGAAAAAAAACGATTTACCTCAATTTTTTCTATAATAATATAATAATTCTCACAACATCTCATACGTTAACCTGATTCCGTACTAAGTAGCTTAAGCACTTGTGTTACAGGTATCAGACAACAGAGGAACACAAATATATACTTAAGTACATATATTACACCCAGACACCGAACAAACACAAGTGTTTGTCTAGGGTGGGGATCGAACCCACGACCTTTGGCGTAAGAGGCAGGGTCACTACCAATTGCGCCATCCGGTCAGTCGATTCTATGTCCTCCTCCTTCGTCGATCACATTTGACAGAGTGGTCGTGATTGACGATGTAGCAATTTCGTGTGCTGATGCGGATCTTGTTGCAGTCCACAGCGTCTCGAGAGTTTTAGAGACAATGGATGTCTGTGGTACAGCCCTAATGAGGTCTGTTCCACGCGTTGGTGAGTTCTTTCTAAGTAAGACTTAACAATCAAAGATAGAGAACATCTCAACTTGAGATGCAAAGAGAGTCTAGACTGCATTTGATGCGGGATTAGTCGCTAATGAAAGGCCGCTTAGGACACTAGCGCCGCCAATAGATTTGTATTAATTGTAGCGATGTATGAGACATTTTTCAAAAAAGTATTAAGAATGTTTTGAGACAAATTATAACATATTTTTCTTTCTACAAGTAACAATAATTCCTTCCCTTATTACGAATACGATATTTATTTCCTCTACCCAAAGGTTGTCTGGAAGAAATCGCTACAAGCGATAAGACCGCTTATTGTACTGTCAGTTGTTGTTGTATCATGCTTGTATTTTCTTTTTGTGCAATAAAGAATATTTATCTATCCATCTGTCTAATAATAATCATGTGATAGATGGCAAACGAGTAGACGGAGCATCTGATAGTAAGTGGTTGCCGCCGCCCATGAACACCCGCAACACCAGTGTAGTCACAATTGCGCTGCCAACCTTCAAACCCCCTTTTTCCTCCTAATAAGGCCACCGGTACCTTCACACATCCACTCAAACACAGCACAGTGCTTCTTCACGCTGGATTTTTGTGAGGTGGTATCTCGGTACTCGGTTCGAGCCGGCCCATTCTTGCCGTAGCATCTTTCCCTGGACAACTATATGCTCAAGCCACCTCCCCTCAGTTGCATATGTGACCCAAAAACCTGAAGATACGAAACTGTACCAAAAATGATATACGCTGCTAAAAACAAAAGCTGCTGTAATGGCAAAAGCTGATATTGTAATAATCTATTTTCTCATTTTTAAATTTATTTCTACAATTTTAAATGCATTTTCCATCCCAATTCCTGGTGAATCGTGCGAGCTACGTTATTATGTATACCACCGCTTGTACCACTTTTCTTGCAAATAAATAATTTCTGATTTCTACGGAGTTCTTGAAGCAGCCAGTTTCCGTGCCGCCAAAGAAGTTTCTGTCGCCCACTTTCTGTCACCGTCGACATTCTAATTTGAGCTTTGTTAATAAAGACACAAGGAATCTAAAATTTTGTTTCCGAGTTTCCGGCACTTCTTACGTGGCGCGGACAATAAATGTGACCTTGGAACTAGAAAACCTGTCCTTGAAACGGAATGTGCCATTTTCGGAAAAAACGTTACAGAGTGTGAAAGAGATCCAACAGACCTAACTAATGCATCTCTAGGGAGCGGTAGAGAAAGAACGAGAAGAATGCCATTGGAGCATCTCCGTTCTTCCACTACTCCACCAGGCAGACCCTAAATCGACACCGGTACATGGTAGAAATACCAAAAGTCCGCACAAAGAGGTTTGAATCCTGTTTCCTTATTCGTACTGCGAAACACCGGATGGCGCAATTGGTAGTGACCCTGCCTCTTACGCCATAGGACGACCTTTGGCGTAAGAGGGTTCGATCCCCACCCTGGACAAACATTCGTGCGATGAACACTTGTGTTTGTTCAGTGTCTGGGTGTAATATATGTATTTAAGTATATATTTGTGTTCCTCTGTTGTCTGATATCTGTAACACAAGTGCTTAAGCTACTTAGTATGGAATCAGGTCAACGTATGAGATGTTGTGAGATTTTTTATTAAAAAAAAAAAAACAGTGGAATCAGCTGCCTCAGGAGGAGTTCCCTAGAGACTACAATTTGGAGGTTTCAAAGCGCGAGTGAATAGGTATCTCGGTAATCGTGTTACATCTTAGACCATATTATCACTTACCATCAGGTGAAATATGGTCAAACGCTTACCTATCTACAGTAAAAAAAAAGTCACCCAGCACGTCACCCCAGTACTACGGCTTCGCGCAGTTCATCAAGTATGGCTTTTTATGAAAAGGCTCAGTCTGTAGAAAACGTGCCATTTTCGGAAAAAACTTTACAGAGTGTGAAAGAGATCCAACGGGCCCTGACGCAGCTTTAATGCATCTCTATACGGGTGCGATAGAGAAAGAACGTCACTCCAGTACTAACGGCTTCGAGCGTTTTTCAAGTATGGCTTTATATAAAAAGGCTCAGTCTGGTTAGGGTACACGAAAAAACGTTACAGAGTGTGAAAGAGATCCAACTGGCCCTGACACAGCTTTAATGCATCTATATACGGGTGCGGTAGAGAAAGAACATCACCGAGCACGTCACTCCAGTACTAACGTACCAGTACTTGACGACCCATTTGGAATGACGACCCATTTGGAACAGTGGTAGTGAACGCTGCCTGTAATCCAAGGGTTGCGGGTTCGATCCCCGCACAGTACAAACATTTGTGTGCATGAACATGTCTGTTTGTATTGGTCTGGGTGTTCCCTTTGTATAATAAGTATGTATTTACAAAAAAAAAGTATTATATGTGAATATTTGTAATCCCACTGTTGATTCTGATATCCGTAACACCAGGTGCTCGAGCTACCTATCTCGGAGCCAAATCAATGTATGTGATGTTGTGAAATATTTAAAAAAAAACGTCTTCGCGCGGTTGATCACGTATGGCTTTCTATAAAAAGGCTCAATCTGTAAAAACGTGCCATTTTCGGAAAAATCTTTACAGAGTGTGAAAGAGATCCAACTGGCCCTGACGCTGCTTTAATGCATTTCTATACGGGTGCGATAGAGAAAGAACGTCACTCCAATCCTAACGGCTTCGCGCGTATTTCATTTTCGGCTTTCTATTAAAAGGTTAGGGTGTACGTCTGTCTGTGACTTACTTAGTCTATGGTACATACAACAAAGTGGGGTACTTCATAGATGAATGTTGAACGATAAAATCCTGACAAAACTCAAAGAACCGCATTATGCATATTTTGATATACCCCATTCAACGGAAGATGGATGGGTCCCATTGAGAATGCGGGCAAATCCTAAATATGAAAATTTACATCCTGGTACACTCACTTATAGAAAAGACATCCTGTTTATTGTTAAAGGTTTTTACTTATATGCGCTTTTCCCAAATAAATGAGAGCCTATCTATTCCATGATATATCCTCTGTTCGCGTCCTACAAAATGAAACCTTATAAACCTTTCAAACATTGACGACCCGTTTGGAACAGTAGTAGTGAACGCTGCCTCTGGTGCAAGGGTTGCGGGTTCGATCCCCGCACAGTACAAACATTTGTGTGCATGAACACTACTGTTTGTATTGGTCTGGGTGTTATCTATGTATTAAAAGTATGTATTTACAAAAGAAAAGTATTATATGTATATATTTGTAATCCCACTGTTGATTCTGATATCCGTAACACAGGTGCTTGAGCTACCTATCTCGGAGTCAGATCAATGTATGTGATATTGTGAAATATTTATTTAATATTTATTTATTTATATTTCTTCATGACTGACTGGATGGTGCATTTGGCAGTTACTCTATCCCAACCTGGACAAACATTCTTGTGATTTTTTTAGCGTCTGGGTTTACTAATAGTCTTTTCTTCTTCTTTAGCCTGTTTCAACTACTTTAGTGTATGCTTCCTTCATCATTTTCCATTCTTTATGTACATATGTAGTGTGTAACAAGTGTAGATTTGGTAAATTAAATGCGATTTCATTTGATTTCATTGACATGCTCACGTTGGTTCTTACAAACTTGCTTGAGTAATACATTGCTAGACTGATAGCGTCATAACCGAATTGTAGGATGTTGTTCTATTCTTGAAGCGTAGTATTGTTAAAGAACTGAGTCTTTTAAGTTTTTGAGGTTAGTAGACTTGTATAAATAAATGCCAACAATGTCGTGTGGTCGCCGGCAGAGTAGAATAGGCCACCCTCACTCTTACCAAGGTGTAGTAAAAGGCGACTAAGGTAAAGCTGCTGGCATGATCATCAGCACCCAGAGAAGGAAAACTCTGCATTTATATCAAAACCCTCGCCAACCCGTCTGCCAAGCGTGGTGAGTATGGCAATTACCCCTCATGTGATTGAGGGAGGCCCGTGCCCCAGCAGTGGGGACTTAAATGGGCTGATGATGATGATATGTAGTGTAGGGTTCACTAATTAAGTAATAAAACCACACTTATAACTCCAGACACTCGCTCTCGCTGGCGTTCGGTGACAAGTGACAGGACCGGGTGAGCGAGTGAAGGATTGCTCCCACCGGACGTCATACAAGTGAGCGCGCGGCATTTATAAAACATTCATATACACTATGTACATGTAGTAATAGTATTCAAGTATTTGTAAATCCTCTCTTGTCAGATATCCGTAACACGAGTACTTAAGCTACTTAGTACGGAATCAGGTATATATCGTCATCATCATTTTAGCTAATATCCACTGCTGGACATAGGCCTCCCCCAATGTTCTCCACACCGATCGGTCCTATGCCGCCCGCATCCAATGGATTTCCGCAACCTTCACCAGATTGTCGGTAAACCTTGTAGGGGTCCGCCACGGCTGCCACTTCCTGCACATGGCCTCCACTCGAGGACCTTTCGCGATCCATTGGCTGTCTGTTCTCCTCACTATGTGCCCCGCCCATTGCCACTTGAGACATGCAATCCTTTGGGCTATATTTGCCTGACATGTTGTAAGAATTTATTATTAACATTATATTATTTGCCAGTATTGCCATGTAGTCGGGATGGGATAGGGCAACGTTTTTTGTAATTGAAACACCGCTTTTTTGGCTTGCTTTACTCAATATTCAATAATTGTTTGCAAACTGCAATGTGAATAAATTTGCTAAACAAAAAATAGATTATTAAGGACGTGCCTGTTAGGGTCCTTAATAATCTTGAAATGAAATTTTGTATAGGTATAAAGATTCCCCGGCAGAGTAGAATAGGCCACCCTCACTCTTACCAAGGTGTCGTAAAAGGCGACTAAGGTAAAGCTGCTGGCATGATCAACAGCACAAAGAGAAGGTAAACTCTGCATTTATATCAAAACCCTCGCCAACCCGTCTGCCAAGCGTGGTGAGTATGGCAATTACCCCTCATGTGATTGAGGGAGGCCCGTGCCCCAGCAGTGGGGACTTAAATGGGCTGATGATGATGATGATGAATAAGATTCGTGTGATGGAATTGTTAATTTCCACAACAATACTAAATTACCAAATATATTTCCATACAATGTTCTTTGAATCTTTTTTTTTAATTGTCTGGGAAGGGAAATAAAATTGTACCTATGTACTAAATACATCGTAGAGCTCAGTGCGTAAACGCATATGATGTAGTGTACGTAATTAAAGACTTTTTTGCTCACTTCAGTCCGACAGTAGAAGTGATGATTATTTTATTACAATTCTACGAGTATTTTAATCATTTCCGCTTTTTATAAATACTATCTCCTCTCTTTTTCTCCCTAAATAGTGATGTTTCAATGTTTCATAATTTTAACATACAAGATTTTACCTCGAAGCTTGTAAAAACAAATAAATCTTTTCCCATTTCCCAATTGTTCACATTTTTCGAATCCGACAGTACAATAAGCCTTATGAATATTAACACTGTGCTACTATACGGGGTGTATGCTAATTTAGCCAAAGAGAGTTAAATGACCGTGCAATATTTTGCTTTGATTTGTGTGATTTGAATGTTGGTTTTGAATGAAAATATTCTTTGTGACGTAGATCATTTTCCACAATTATTCTATTGCAAATGTACCTTCCTGGAATAAAGGATTCTCATAAAACATACTTATCTTGCTGAATAATGAGTTACACCAGAGGAACACAAACATATACTTTAATACATATATTACACCCAGACACCGAACAAACACAAGTGTTCATCGCACGAATGTTTGTCCAGGGTGGGGATCGAACCCACGACCTTTGGTCACCACCAATTGCGCCATCTGGTCAGACATTTTTAACCCAAATATACATATTTTCAAGAGAGTTATTAGGGCCCTCTTTGACTTTTAAGTATAGATTAAATAATTGAGTACTGCACTAATGTGTAACACGACCTTGTAGTATTTTTTTTAACTGTAAGTTTTTTAATTAACTACCCATGTCAGGGACGCATGCTTTTAAGTAATACTCGTAGTTCTAACCTAAGCTTCTTATACAAATGTCTTGATCTTTTATTAACTGTTATCTGTAATGTATCCTTATAAATAAAATAATCATAGAAATATGCACATGGATTTTAACAAACAGAGGTGCTTGCTCGGACTCGAACCACGACCCCCATATGGAAGCCGCAATCAGAACCAATAAGCTACCATCGTATATAAGCCCCGCCCCGGCTCTGATCGTCGTAATTCCTTGGCACGGTTCTACCAACGTCAAAGTGGCGCCCAACGTGGGACTCGAACTCACGACCCTGAGTTTAAGAGTCTCATGCTTTTAATATTTCACAACAACACAACATCACAAAAATTGAACTGCCTTCGAGATAGGTAGCGCAAGAACCTGTGTTACGGATTTCAGAATTAACAGTGGTATTACAAATACTATACTTTTCTTTTGTAATTACATACTTATAATACATAGAAAACATCCACACTCATGCACACAGATGTTTGTACTGTGCGGGTATCGAACCTGCAATCCTTGGACCAAAGGCAGCATTCACTACCACTGATCCAAATTGGTCGTCAACTTACTTGAGAACAAAAAAAAATGCAGAAATGTAAATAGTAATTTTAAATTCGCGCTGATATGAAATGTAACGTAGCTTAACATACCCATATTAAATATTTACTGACAATACATCTAAATTAAAACTAATTTTATTGACACAAAACAATAGTATTTTCAATGAAAGGCGTATTCAATTAACTTCTTGTACAGTCAGCATCAAAAGTAGCTTAACACTTTAGTACCATGTCTAAATAAAAATTTTTAGGTCCCTCAAATTGACTATAATAGGCAGAACAGTTACTTTGTAATAAAGTGTTAAGCTACTTTTGATGCTGACCGTACATGCTGTGCAAGTTTTCTTTTAAATACGTTTAGCGATGCCTTCCAAGGAATCTACTTCCTTATTCTCTTTATATCAACGAAGACTTCCCAATTTGCCCAAAATATTACAAAAGGAATCGGTTTTGAAGCTCCATCTAACGTTAAACTTTGTTTAACTTGACAACGATCTCACCTGGTAAAATGTGACGATGAGGAGGAGGTACGGGGTTGCCTACAAGATGTACAGGACTGTTTTTTTTTGGAAAGATTAATTGTAATTTTTGATTTCAAGACGAGCATATATATAGCAACTTTTTTACGTGAAAAAAAATTCTGCGAA
>CM032484.1:9232997-9245646 GCA_019059595.1 Marasmia exigua | reverse complement strand
TAATGTTCGTTCATCATCAGCAACCCACACTCGTCCACTGCTGGACATAGGTCTCCCCTAATGCACGCCACTGCTCCCGATTTTCGGCCACTCTCATCCAGCCCACACCAGCCAGCCTTCAAATGTCATCATCCCATCTTGTCGCAGGGCGTCCTACACTACGCTTACCGAGTCGCGGTCTCCACTCAAGGACTTTACGGCTCCAACGGCAGTCAGTTCTGCGGCTAATATGACCAGCCCACTGCCACTTCAGTTTGCTAATTCGGTGGGCTATGTCGGTGACTCTGGTAATTTTCGTTCCTAATCTATTATTCGAATCAAATGGATCTCGAGTCCGAGTGAGTTGAATGATCCGAATGAGCTGAATGATCCGAGTGAGCCAAATGACCCGAATGAATGGAATGATCCAAGTGAGCTGAATGATCCGAGTGAGTCAAATGATCCGAATAAGCGGAATGATCCGAGTGAGCCAAATGACCCGAATGAATGGAATGATCCAAGTGAGCTGAATGATCCGAGTGAGTCAAATGATCCGAATAAGCGGAATGATCCGAGTGAGCCAAATGACCCGAATGAATGGAATGATCCAAGTGAGCTGAATGATCCGAGTGAGTCAAATGATCCGAATAAGCGGAATGATCCGAGTCCAGAGCGAAAGAGAAAGCTGTGGGCTGTTTCTGGTGAATAGGTAATCTTTCCATGTATTACAATAAAAAGGTAGGTATATTACATGGCACAGCAGGAGTGAATCGATTCTTCATTCGTAACAAAATAAATTAATCATGGATCTCTCTGAGAGTCGATGTTTCATATGAAGCGTTTTACTGTTCCGCATCTCTGCACTGATCCAGATACTAGGGTTCCAATCTCTTGAAAGATAAGTTTTTGCTAGGTCTATCCGGATTCAATCGCGCAGAGAAGCGTCGTTCATAGCATAATATTAAGTAGAAGAAGGAGAAGATTAAAAGTGACCGTCTCTCCCAGTATATCCCAGACTTCCGTGATACACTTAGAGGCTGGCATTTCGCTCGAGAAAAGGAAAATAACAACTATCCCGCAGTAACCGAGCCGGTTAAGCGATTCAATTTAAATTTAAAATTTTCTCCAGGAATTTTAATTGTTCAGAAACTCATCTTGAGATGCAAAGGGCGGAGTCTAGGTTGCGTTTTATGCGAGCTTGGTCGCTAATGAAAGGATATTTGAGGGTTGACTTAAAGTGATGGGTAGGGCACACTAGCGGCGCCAATCAATTAAAATTTTTAGCTATTAAACCGGATCTATTTTAAACAATTTCGGGGTTAAAATCTTTCGGCAAACACTTATACTGTTTATTAAATTCCAGCATTGTTATTAGCGGCGGTTACCGTTCACCATCAGGTGGGTCGCAAGCTCGTCTACCTACTATAAGCAATAAAAAAAAAACCATGCACTTAAGTTGAGTCCGTTTTTGAACGCGAAAAATTGATTCACGCCAATAGCGGCCACTTTTGGCGTGAATCAATTTCTCGCGTATACGCGTTGAACCCAACATTTGTGCATGGTAATTTAATAAATACGGATGATGATGACATACGGAACCGAAACGTGGCCCTGCGTGATCGTATCAGAAATGATGAGATCCGCAGGAGAACTAAGGTCACAGACATAGCCCAAAGGATTGCATGCCTCAAGTGGCAATGGGCAGGGCACATAGCGAGGAGAACAGACGGCCGTTGGGGCGGAAAGGTCCTCGAGTGGAAGCCACGTACAGGAAGTCGCAGCTGTGGCAGGCCCCCCAAAAGGTGAACCGACGATCTGGTGAAGATCGCGGGAACCCATTGAATGCGGGCGGCGCAGGACCGATCTGTGTGGAGAATATTGGGAGAGGCCTATTTCCAGCAGTGGACGTCTATTGGCTGAAATGATGATGATGAATTTGATAAATAGTATAAGTGTTTGCGGAGAGGTTGTAACCCCGAAATTGTTTAAAATAGATCCGGTTTAGTTGCTAAAAATTAAAATCGATTGGCGTCGCTAGTGTGCCCTACCTTAATGCGTTTTTGATGAAAAAAAAATATTTACAACCCTGCGGATAAAGAATGGGATCAGAAATAGCGGCGCATCTATCGTATATATATCATCGCACTCGTGGGGTGCGAGTATAGACGCAAATAGTGTGCGAGCGAGAAGTGAATAGATGCGCCGCCATTTCTGATCCCATTCTTTATCCGCACAGGTGGTACCTCAATTTTTTGTATGTCCTCCTCCTTCGTCGTTCACATTTGACAGAGTGGTCGTAGTAGCATTTTCGTGTGCTGATGCGGATCATGTTGCGGTCCACAGCGTCTCGGGAGTTTTGGACAATGGCTGTCTGTGTTACAGCCCTAATGAGGTCTGTCCAACGCGTTGATGAGTTCTTTCTAAGTAAGACTTAACAATCAAAGATAGAGAACATCTCAACTTGAGATGCAAAGGGAGTCTAGACTGCGTTTGATGCGGGATTAGTCGCTAATGAAAATTCACTTAAGACACTAGCGCTGCCAATAGATTTGTATTAATTGTAGCGATGAATGAGACATTTTTCAAAAATGGTCAACGGTGAATCCACACAAAAAAGTATTAAAAATGTTTTGAGACAAAATTATGACATATTTTCTTTCTACAAGTAACAATAATTCCTTCCCTTATTACGAATACGATATTTATTTCCTCTACCCAAAGGTTGTCTGGAAGAAATCGCTACAAGCGATAAGACCGCTTATTGTACTGTCTGTTGTTGTTGTATCATGCTTGTATTTTCTTTTTGTGCAATAAAGAATATCTATCTATCTATCTGTCTAATAATAATCATGTGATAGATGGCAAACGAGCAGACGGAGCATCTCATAGTAAATGGTTGCCGCCGCCCATGAACACCCGCAACACCAGGTGCTGCCAACCTTCAAATCCCCTTTTTCCTCCTAATAAGGCCACCGGTACCTTCACACATGCACTCAAACACAGCACAGTGCTTCTTCACGCTGGATTTTTGTGAGGTGGTATCACTCCGTTCGAGCCGGCGCATTCTTGCCGAAGCGTCTTTCCCTGGACAACTATGTGCTCAAGCCACCTCCCCTCAGTGGCATATGTGACCAAAAAAGCTGGCCCTGACGCAGCTTCATTGCATTTCTATACGGGTGCGATAGAGAAAGAACATCACTCCAATCCTAACGTCTTCGTGCGTTTTTCAAGTATGGCTTTCTATAAAAAGGTTAGGGTGCACGTCTGTGACTGTGACTCACTTAGTCTATGGTACATACAAACAAAGTGGGGTACTTCATAGATGAATGTTGGACGATAAAATCCTGACAAAACTCAAAGAACCGCATTATGCATATTTTGATATACCCCATTCAACGGAAGATGGATGGGTCCCATTGAGAATGCGGGCAAATCCTAAATATGAAAATTTACATCCTGGTACACTCATTTATAGAAAAAGACACCCTGTTTATTGTTTAAGGTTTTTACTTATATGCGCTTTTCCCAAATAAATGAGAGCCTATCTATTCCATGATATATCCTCTGTTCGCGTCCTACAAAATGAAATCTTTTAAACGAAGCATTTATTCATGACTGACTGGATGGTGCATTTGGCAATTACTCTATCCCAACCTGGACAAACATTCTTGTGATTTTTTTAGCGTCTGGGTGTACTAATAGTCTTCTTCTTCTTTAGCCTGTTTCAAATACTTTAGTGTATGCTTCCTTCATCATTTTCCATTCTTTATGTACATATGTAGTGTGTAACAAGTGTAGATTTGGTAAATTAAATGCGATTTCATTTGATTTCATTGACATGCTCACGTTGGTTCTTACAAACTTGCTTGAGTAATACATTGCTAGACTGATAGCGTCATAACTGAATTGTAGGATGTTGTTCTATTCTTGAAGCGTAGTATTGTTAAAGAACTGAGTCTTTTGAGTTTTTGAGGTTAGTAGACTTGTATAAATAAATGCCAACAATGCCGTGTGGTCCCCGGCAGAGTAGAATAGGCCACCCTCACTCTTACCAAGGTGTCGTAAAAGGCGACTAAGGTAAAGCTGCTGGCATGATCATCAGCACCCAGAGAAGGAAAACTCTGCATTTATATTAAAACCCTCGCCAACCCGTCTGCCAAGCGTGGTGAGTATGGCAATTACCCCTCATGTGATTGAGGGAGGCCCGTGCCACAGCAGTGGGGACATGTAGTGTAGGGATATGTAGTGTAGGGTTCACTAATTAAGTAATAAAACCACACTTATAACGTCAGACACTCGCTCTCGCTGGCGTTCGGTGACAAGTGACAGGACCGGGTGAGCGAGTGAAGGATTGCTCCCACCGGGCATCGTACAAGTGAGCGCGCGGCATTTATAAAGAAAGAAAGAAAGAAAAAAAAAGAAAATACATTTATTGACCATCACAATACACAGGAAACAAACATATACAGTTGGTACACGGTTTAAAACAATAGCAATTTATAAAACATTCATATACATTACACGTAGTAATAGTATTCAAGTATTTGTAATTCCTCTCTTGTCAGATATCCGTAACACGAGTACTTAAGCTACTTAGTACGGAATCAGGTATACAGTGTGAGTCTTCATAAAGTGCACATATTGAAAACACGAATACTATACTTAATTTTATCGACGGAAAAAATATTTAAAATATTTTTAAAAAATTGATAATTTTTTTATACAGTTTTAAAGATTATCTTTTGTTACAGTGACCTCCTTTTTATTTAAACGGTATTACTTTTGAACTAAAGAATCAATCAGAATAAAATAAACTTATTTCTAATTGGCAATAACAGGGCATTCTCACAAAATCAAACTTGAGGACAAAATACGCTCGATTGACAGTTTAGAGATTTTTTTTTAAAGAAAATCTTTTTTTTTTTCATCAATTTACACAATAATTTCAAAATATCTCAACAAAACGACCCCTTAACCTACTTTTTTTATTGATTCTAATTATTCTACATCATAATAGCTTTAGAAAGGTAAAAATACTATGCTTCTAACTCAATCATAACATTTTTTATCAATTTTTAAAGATAACGTCGTGTGCAGGGCCACGTGCCATTTTTTGGCAGGTAGAGACCCTTTTTGAGTCATTGTTAGTGAGCGCGGAGTGGGGTGCGCGGGGCAAAGAGAGCCAAACAAAGGACCTGTTTGTTGAGGACCCAGACAGACAGTTGCTCCGAATTATTCGCCGCTGCTAGTAGTATTTCTTTTTCCGTTCACATATCGCTAACGTTCGTTTTTTCCTACGCAATGCCGCGTCTAAGTGAATTCTCCCCAGCACACATTGCTGACATTCACTTTTACTATGGCCTGGGACGAGGAAGTGCTCGAGCTGCGCGTGACGCTTACATTGCTGCGTTTCCTAACCGGCATCCGGTGCCATCTGCCCGCAACTTCCAAGAGATCCACAGAAGATTGTCTATTACTGGACTTGGATTGAGTAGAGATCGCCGCGAGCCGCCGCAAATAATAATTGATGTTTCTGTCGAACAAGCAGTGTTGGCTGATTTATTTGCTGACCCAAGCATTAGCACTAGACGACTTGCACTGCGTCACGGCATTTCCCAAAAATCTGCATGGCGTATTTTGAAGAAGGAAGGGCTACATCCTTATCACTATCAAAGGGTGCAACATCTTCATGGAGACGTTGATTTTCGTCCAAGGTGCGTGATGTCTACTTGGATACTAAGAAAGATCAGAGATAACCCCAACTTCCCTAAAAGAATACTGTGGATGGACGAGGCAAGGTTTACGAGAGACGGTATCGTCAATTGCCGGAATTTGCACAAATGGTGCCCTAAAGGTGAAAATCCAAGGCTAAAACGCTCATCGACATTTCAAGTCAGGTATTCTTTAAATGTTTGGGCTGGTCTCATTGATGATATGTTAATTGGACCAGTGATATTACCATCAACATTGACCGGTGAAAGTTTTTTAAGACTGCTACGAGACGAACTTCCGGAGCTTTTGGAGGATGTGCCATTGGCTTTACGCGCACGAAACCGCATGTATCTACAAATGGATGGATGTCCTGCTCATCATGCAAGGGATGTGCGTTCGTTTTTAAACGAAAATTATGAAAATCGATGGATCGGCCGGCAAGGACCGGTAGCGTGGCCTGCGCGTTCACCCGATATGACTCCCTTAGACTACTTCTTATGGGGGACCATGAAGCAACGCGTTTACAGTACCCCAATCGACAGTGAGGCTGATTTGCGAGAACGCGTTATAAGCTGTG
Source organism: Marasmia exigua (assembly GCA_019059595.1). Lineage (NCBI taxonomy): Eukaryota > Metazoa > Arthropoda > Insecta > Lepidoptera > Crambidae > Marasmia > Marasmia exigua. Next base: position 9,239,378 of record CM032484.1, on the reverse strand, counting down.
CCAATGCCATTAGTAATGACCCCGAGATGATAAGGAGAGCGACACAACAAATTGTGCAGCGCGCAACTTTGTGTTTACAACAAAGAGGGGGACATTTTGAAAACCTTATGCATTAGATTTTGTTACTGAATAGTATTTAGAAGCAGTAGTTATAAGCTAGATAAATAAATGATTTTAATTGAACTCTTGTGTATTATTTACAAACACAAATAAACGTCTGCTTAAAAGATTAATTGCCGAGAGTCCGGAAGGCGTTTTTTTTGTCGTAGTTGATAGAAAATGTTGTGTTTGAGTAACAATTGTACTATTTTCACCATAAATAGCCTGTATGATGTAGATTAACTTAAAGAAATAAAAAATGTACATAAAGGGGGTGTTTTATTGAGAAATTTTGCAATTATCGTAAAAATTTGTAAGAAAAAAAAGTTTTTCGAACAATAAATACCTTATTCACTAATTAAGAACCCCTTTTTTCCTATAATTTTCATTTCAAAAGAAAGTCCTGTTATTTCCAATCAGTAGTAAGTTTATTTTATTGTGATTAATCGTTTAGTTCAAAAGTTACATCGCTTTAATAAAAAGAAGGTCACTGTAGAAAAAAAAAACTTTAAAATTGTATAAATAAATTAAGATATTTTTTTAAATTTTTTTTATTATGTTTTTCATCGATAAAATTAAGTATATTTTCCCTGTTTTCAATATGTGCATTCTTCATCTTGGAGTGTGATTCCCGGTTGCGTCTAAAGTTGTCGCTCTGGAGCCCGGGGTACGCTTAGGCCAAAATTTAAAGAGTCTGGTAATTACAGTAAGCGACTGCCGTCTGACCTTCGCAACTTTTTACAAGGGAACCAGACCAACTGAATCATGGTTACATGTTGCAGAAACTATCTGAAACGTGCAGGTTTCCTCACGATCTTTTTCCTTACTGCCGAGCTAATGGTAGAAAAGTAGTAGATCTAAGTAATTATTCCGTGCATAAATTCCCTCTCATTTTTGATACCAGCCGAAGGCAAAATATTCGCGATCACATTTCGACAACATTTAATTAATTCTCATTTTATACATGGTCCAAAAAATTCCATCCATATTCATATTTTCGTTTCTTCGATCGTATCGATAGGCAGCTCTGATTCCGTGAATAATTACCATAATTTTATTATGAATATAGTTCGGAGAATTCTTAGCGGTAGAAATGTCTTAACCTCCGTTGGCCTAATATTCTGACCTATTTTAGAAAAAAAAAAAAATGTCTTTACCTATGAAATTTCCGTTTTGTATGGCGACTTTCTTAGAAGTTGTATTTTCCATACTAACTTTTTTTAATTTGTAAAGTAGCTTTTAATGCTACTACTCCATAATTAACTGCGACAACATTTAGGAACGTGTAGTATCCTACACGTTCGTGGCGAGTGCATAGCATAACCCCTGCAGAAGCTGGCACCTGGGAGCACACACGATCTCGGCAGACGAGATCAAAAGCTCTCCCATCAGCTCCATCCTCGGGTTTATCCTGGAGCTGGAGCTACATGAGGTGCTGTAATAGGTTCTTCTGCTGGTCGCAGTGGCTATGAGATGCAATGCTCACCCCATTTCATTCAAATAATAATAATGCTACAAGTTCACGTTTTTAGAAATAAATATTATTTAATTATAAAGTTATTGATAAAAACGTCACTTCGGCCAAGTGAAAATGGGTCATTTTGAAGATTTTTTTTGCATCACAGGTATAATAGGTAATATCTGATCTTTATTTAATGTTAACCTTAAACTATCTTCTATATCGTCTTAAATTAACTTGTTGCTTATTAAAGGAGGAGGAGTTCTACATATTATTGCGTCTAGAACAAGAACGGCACTTTCATAGGTAATTACCGATAATATCCCGTAATACACAAGCGTAAGATTATATTGAATACTGTTTTTAATTAGGTTTATACTATAGTTGTAAGAAAAAGGGTACCTAAAGTTAGTTATAACATCAAATCACCACTTACAAATATTGGTTCTAGGTATATTATTTATTTATTATTTATTGCACAAGAAAATAAGGTACAATTGGCGGACTTAATGCATTACAGCATTCTCTACCAGTCAACAATTAGTCATTAGGTATATCTAAGTAGGTACATAAGTAATAAGGTATTTTAGTGCATAATAATAAATATTATAATTTCGTTTAATTTGTCATCTTTTTCCTGGCTGAATGTAATTTACATTTTTTAATATTCCTTTGTCATTCCTATGTACTAAATGAACCGCGAAAAAATCTTGTCATTCAAAATTTTAAGAAAAGAAAAGTAAATAGGTAGGTATGTAATGCTCGGATTTGAATCGCTTTAATATACTACCGTTTTGAATATTCAAAAATGGAACATGTAGGTATAATTTTCGCGCGTTCAATTTTACTCTTTACTTATTTTTAAAATAACTTCACATATTTCGAAAGAGGATTCCAATTTTAAAGGATATTTCAAGTATTCCAATTTTAAAGTTCCCCTATCTCTCTTGAAACGTGGCTCCTACCGGCATGCACAAATGCACAGTGCAGGTCATGAAGCGCATGATGCAACATAAGTGTAGCTGCATAAACCAGGATAAATACGACCTGGCGCGCCCTCAGCTTTTACATCTGATGCTCTGTGACATAAAGAATGTATACGATCGTTTATATTGAAAACGCGGCGGGGACGCAGCGGGTGGGGAAATATTTTTACAACCCGAGTTCAGAATAGCGTATTTGACTAAGCTTGAGATTTTACAAAATATTAATATTTTACAAAATATACGTTAATATACCAATGGCAAAAATTCTCAATGAAAAATATAACGTCTAAGCCAGTTTTATGGTCATTCAAAGATTCATGGGGAAGTCCGTTTTGAAAGTATGAAATGATTAAAAAATAATTATAACATTGAATAACCCATACATACACTCATATTTTAAATCAAGTAATTCTTTCAACGATGTTTCTAAAATTGAGAAGCGGCCCATTGATTTCGAAGTGTGGCTCTCCCACGGTCAAAATCAAAGATGCTTATGGCATCTTTGATTTTTATCATCATAAGCCTGTTGCAGTCCACTACTGTACATTATTGTTGCTTATAGATAGTCCACTATCGATAGTCTATCAATAGACTATCGATGATAAAAGTAAAATCAATAGTATCGGTAGTCTATCGATAGTATTGCTGGTTGTCAATAATATTGATAGTATAGGACACATTTAATCAGGCAGTGATACTATCTTAACATAGCTTGTTGTGTTGTCTGCTATACATGTTAGTGTTTCTATGGGAATGATAGTAACACAGACTTGAGGGTTTTTTTTTATATACCGGTGCGTGTGGGTTGACTACATCTTTTTTTCATTTATGTAACAAAAAGAGTTATGAAATAATTTTTGTAAGCATTACGAAAATCGCTTAGAGCATCATAAACCGAAAAAAGTAGCAAAAGTTCATCAGTTAAATAGCTAGTTAACATTTTTTGAATTTTACTTAATCTGAACTCATTTTATCTATCATTAGCCCATGGTCATACACAAACACGATATTCCTTTAATAACGGACAAACCTAAAAGATGCCATAATCTGCAAAAAATCCTTATGTGTTGATAAATTAATATTCGGAAATGACTTTGAATTCCTGAAACATTAATATAGATAGCCATACTTCATCATGAGGATTGCATACCCCAAGTGGCAATGGGCAGGGCAAATAGCGAGCATAACAGACGGCCGTCGGGGCGGAAAAGTCCTCGTGTACGGCCACGTACAGGAAGTCGCAGCCGTGGCAGGCCCCCCAAAAGGTGGACCGACGATCTTGTGAAGGTCGCGGGAATCTATTGATGCGGGCGGCACAGGACCGATCTGTGTAGGGAATATTAGGGGAGGCCTTTGTCTAGCAGTAGACGTGTATTGGCTGAAATGATGATAAAGTATTGCAACAAATACAGAACTTTAGAATTAAGCATTGTAAACAAAGGTGCACGATTGTGGCGGTCTTACCGCTGAAAGTGATTTCTACTAGAAACTTTAGGCAAAAGACATTTTGATACTAATATATTTTTTTTATTTTCAATCATTTTAAGCGAAGAAATATGTGTCTTAAATGATTACTATCCTGGCTGAATGTAATTTACATTTTTTAATATTCCTTTGTCATTCCTATATTCGTGCGATGAACACTTGTGTTTGTTCAGTGTCTGGGTGTAATATATGTATTTAAGTATGTATTAGTGTTCCTCTGTTGTCTGATATCTGTAACACAAGTGCTTAAGCTACTTAGTACAGAATCAGGTCAACGTATGAGATGATGTGAGAATTATTATTATTATTATTATATACTAAATGAACCGCGAAAAAATCTTGTCATTCAAAATTTTAAGAAAAGAAAAGTAAATAGGTAGGTATGTAATGCTCGGATTTGAATCGCTTTAAAATACTATCGTTTTGAATATTCAAAAATGGAACATGTAGGTATAATTTTTGCGCGTTCAATTTTACTCTTTACTTATTTTTAAAATAACTTCATATACATATTTCGAAAGAGGATTTATTTCAAGTATTCCAATTTTAAAATTCCTCTATCTCTCTTGAAACGTGGCTCCTACCGGCATGCACAAATGCACAGTGCAGGTCATGAAGCGCATGATGCAACATAGTGTAGCTGCATAAACCAGGATAAATACGACCTGGCGCGCCCTCAGCTTTTACATCTGATGCTCTGTGACATAAAGAATGTATACGATCGTTTATATTGAAAACGCGGCGGGGGCGCAGCGGGTGGGGAAATATTTTTACAACCCGAGTTCAGAATAGCGTATTTGACTAAGCTTGAGATTTTACAAAATATTAATATTTTACAAAATATACGTTAATATACCAATGGCAAAAATTCTCAATGAAAAATATAACGTCTAAGCCAGTTTTATGGTCGTTCAAAGATTCATGGGGAAGTCCGTTTTGAAAGTATGAAATGATTAAAAAATAATTATAACATTGAATAACCCATACATACACTCATATTTTAAATCAAGTAATTCTTTCAACGATGTTTCTAAAATTGAGAAGCGGCCCATTGATTTCGAAGTGTGGCTCTCCCACGGTCAAAATCAAAGATGCTTATGGCATCTTTGATTTTTATCATCATAAGCCTGTTGCAGTCCACTACTGTACATTATTGTTGCTTATAGATAGTCCACTATCGATAGTCTATCAATAGACTATCGATGATAAAAGTAAAATCAATAGTATCGGTAGTCTATCGATAGTATTGCTGGTTGTCAATAATATTGATAGTATAGGACACATTTAATTAGGCAGTGATACTATCTAAACATAGCTAACTATCAATACTACAAAAGTATCGATAGTATGAATAGTTTTTGATTAATTATTTTAGGAAACACAATACTATCGATACTATCGGGCATTAAACAATCGATATTATATCGTATTGGCGTTATCAATAGTATTGATCAAATTTACTACCTGAAATACTATTGATAGTACTGTCGATAGTCTGAATGATTTTCGAGGTCAACCATCGATATGGATACTATCGATAGTTCCGCAACACTACTGTATATAGGTCTCTCCTAATGTTCGCCACTCCGATCGATTTTTGGCTACTCGCATCCAGCTTCAGCCAGCCATCTGCGCAGTTCGTTACTCCACCTATTTTTTTTTTTGGTTTTGGAGGGGGAATGCCGCCGGCTCAAGAGATGAGCCGACTACCTTATGCATACCAGACCACCGGGGGGCGGCCGGGTTATGTGGGGCTCTCCTTTGGCGGGGGGCTTCTCCCATAGACAAGCCGGGCAAAGGCATACCCACTAAACCCCCTGCGGTTCTCCCTTATAGGAATATCATGGTGATACAGCCGAAGCCTCCCTCCACGATATTCCCCAGGCGGATGTCCGCCTGTACGGCGGACTGGGTGGTTCCTCCCCCGGACGTGCCAGGAGAGGGTATAGGGACAGCCGGGAGAACTGAGCCGTCCCTATCGGGCAGCAGAGGGAGCCTGTGCAATGCTGGTGCTGGTGCCCCCGTACCACGCACCAGCGGGCTCCCTCCGCGGAGAGGGAGGAGACGCGCATCTGCTCGGCGTCTCCTCCCCCTCCTCAGATCGTTACTCCACCTGGCCTAAGGGCGCCCTACGTTTTACCGAGACGCAGTCTCCATTCTAGAACGCGTTTACCCCAGCGGATGTCAATTCTGCGGCTGATATAGCTAGTCCACTGTCACTTTAACTTGCTAATCTGGTAAGCTATGTCGATGACTTTTGGTTCTCTGTCGGATCACCTCGGTCCGGATTTAGACGTGTGTAACTCTTTACTAAAACGACTCAGTGATCCGACTCCAGCAAATGACACTCAC